>JACEEZ010002651.1:302500-321219 GCA_016584305.1 Chionoecetes opilio
GTGACAAAGATAATCAGGGGTTTGTTTGCATGTAAGTTTGTGATTCAGTTGTTCATGCGGCATTTATCTTTCTTTCGTAGTTGCTACTTTATTACATATCGCTTATTGTAATCACTATCGTTTTTTGGAGGTTTGCATAACATTTAGGTTGCACGACGTTTCAGTTTTATCTTTGTTTTTGTTTCAATGAATTCTACAAAATGTATATACGTAGATATCGTATTTCGGTTTATAAAGTGGTAGAGACCAAAAAGAGAGAGAGAGAGAGAGAGAGAGAGAGAGAGAGAGAGAGAGAGAGAGAGAGAGAGAGAGAGAGAGAGAGAGAGAGAGAGAGAGAGAGAGAGAGAGAGAGAGGAGAGAGAGAGAGGAGAGAGAGAGAGAGAGAGAGAGAGGAGAGAGAAGAGAGAGAGAGAGAGAGAGAGAGAGAGAGAGAGAGAGAGAGAGAGAGAGAGAGAGTTCATAATAAAAAACTACATTTACCCTCTTCCTCAAGTTTTTTATTTATAACATTTCTTGATCATTAATTTTAATTCTTTCTTACCACCGTGCATAATTTTTTTCTTTCATTTATCCTTTGTTTTCTTCTTCCACTGTGTTTATTCCATTTTTTTCCTCATTTTATATTACACTAACAATATTATTTTTTTTTTATTATTATTTACAACACAAGGAACTGGCCAAGGGCACAACAAAAATGTGTAACACAAAGCCCGCTAGTCCCTAAAAGAAGACAGTAACAGAATAAAATAAAAAAGAGGGGTGAGACAATTTAGTTCGGGAGGTGTCTTTTTACTCTTCTTTTGAAAAGATTTAAGTCATAGGAAAGTTGAAAAATTAAAACAGGAAGAGAGTTCCAGAGTTTACCAGTGAAAGGGATGAAAGAGTAAAGATACTGATTAACTCATGCTTTAGGAGAATGGACAGAATAGGGATGAGAATGAGTAGAAAGTCTTGTGCAGCGAGGCCGCGGGAGTGGGGGAGGCATGCAGGTAGCAAGTTCAGAAGAGCAGTGAGCATAAAAATAACGGTAGAAGAGAGCAAGAGAAGCAACATTGCGGCGGTGATTTATTGATTGAAGACAATCAGTCAGAGGAGAGGAGTTGATGAGACGAAAAGCTTTTGACTCAACCATGTTTAGGAGAGCTGTATGAGTGGATCCTGCCCAAACATGTGAGACATACTCCATACATGGGCGGATAAAACCCCTGTATAGAGCAAGCAATTGGGAGGGAGAAAAAAAAGGACGCAGACGCCACAGGACACCTAACTTCTTAGAAGATGTTTTAGCAAGAGATGAGATGTGAGATTTCCAGTTCAGATTTTTAGTAAGGGATAGTCCTAGAATGTTCATTGTAGAACAAAGAGACAGTTAAGTGTCATTGAAGAAGAGGGGATGGTTATCTGGTTGGTTTTGTCGAGTAGATAGGTGAAGAAATAGGTTTTTGAGGCATTGAACAAAACAAGGTTTGCTTTACCCCAATCAGAAATTATAGTACAAGAAGTTTAGGGTCAAACTTTAAAATTAATCCTAACAAGCTGAATTTTTCGTCACTGATAGTCAATGATGAATAGAACAACATACTAAAAATCTCCGTAAATTCCTATGGTGCTTCTCGAGATATATACACTTTTAAATTTTGGCAAATTTTGTTTTTTTTGTTTTAGAATGTTCATTATAGAACAAAGAGACAGTTGAGTGTCATTGAAGAAGAGGGGATGGTTATCTGGTAGGTGTTGTCGAGTAGATAGGTGAAGAAATTGGGATTTTGAGGCATTAAACAAAACAAGGTTTGCTTTGCCCCAATCAGAAATTATATCAGAAGCTAGGCGCTCGGTGGCATCTCTCCGTGAATCACTTAGTTCCTGTTGAGTTGGACGTCTAATAAGCGACGTTGAAAAATGCAGGGTAGAACCACAGCGTAGGAGTGGATAGTTCTTTGAGTTAGACTTAGAAGATCATTAATGAATGGATGAATGAATGAAAGAGAGTGGGTGATAGGACCGAACCCTTGGGAACACCACTGTTAATAGATCTAGGAGAAGAACAATGTCCGTCTACAGTAGCTGCAATAGAACGGTTTGAAAGGAAACTTAAGATGAAGGTACAGAGAGAAGGATAGAAACCGGATGAGGGTAGTTTGGAAATTAATGATTTGTGCCAGACTCTATCAAAAGCTTTTGATATATCAAGGGCAACAGCAAAAGTTTCACCGAAACCCCTAAAGGAGGATGACTAACATTCAGTTAGGAAAGCTAAAAGATCGCCAGTAGATCGCCTTTTACGGAAACCGTACTGACGATCAGATGGAATATTGTGAGTAGATAGATGCTTAAAGGCGCGGTCACACGGACAATTTTTCTGGCAATATTACACCCGGCAACGCAATTGCGGCCCAAACTCGGATATAATTGCGAGTTCTAATGACAATTTATGATGACGGACGTGTCGGTCATTGTCGACGCTGCCGCAAGACAAATTGCTGCAATTTTCCCACCCCAAACGCATATTATTTGACATTTATTTTTAATGCACGCTCTAATTCAATATACAGAAGCTGAAATACATAGCTACATAGTAACAAGAACCGATTACAAGACGAATTGTGAAGCCCTGTACACTCTTGTACGTGTTTTTAAGCGATTTGAAGGATACAAAACACCAAGAAAAATTTAAATGAGTTATGGCTGGTAAAACATTTTCTTTGTTGACGGTCTATTAATAACTAAATTTTTTGGGGATACCAACTTATTATTGATCACTTTGATGTGGTCTGTTGACTGTTTTACGTCTGACGCACTTGCCATACACAAGAATCCATTTCAATCATTCACCACCCTATTTGTGAACCAGTTTCTCCCTATTTCTCCCTATTTTTCCAAAGATGCTTCTTCAGATACATCTTGAGAAGCCAAAATTGCCATTCAAATTATTGCTACCTCTGAAAATCCGTGTGACCAAAACACGACAAGGTGTTGCCTTTGCTGAATAATTGCAGCCTGAATATTAACGCAAAAATTGCTCATGTGACCGCGGCTTAAGAATCTTCTTATTATGCATACAGTAGATTCAAAAACTTTAGAAAGGCAGGAAGTCAAAGCTATAGGACGGTAGTTTGAAGCATTAGAGCGGTAACCCTTCTTATGAACAGGTTGGATGTGAGTAAACTTCCAGCAAGAAAGAAAGGTGGAAGTAGATAGACAAAGACGAAAAAGTTTGACCAGGCAGGGTGCAAGCACAGAAGCACAGTTTTTGAGAACAATAGGAGGGAATCCGTCAGGACCGTAAGCCTTCGGAGGATCTAGGCCAAAAAGGGCAGAGAAAACATCATTCCGAAGTATCTTAATGACAGGCATAATATAGTCAGAGGGTGGATGAGAAGGAGGAATAAGCCCTTCATCAACCAGAGTGGAATTTTTAGCAAAGGTTTGAGCGAAGAGTTCAGCTTTAGAAGTAGATGAGACAGCTAAGGAGCCATCTGGGTGAAGCATAGGAGGGAAGGATGCAGAAGAAAAATTGTTAGAGATGTTATTAGCTAGATGCCAGAAGTCACGAGAGGAATTTCATTCAGAAGGATTTTGACATTTTCTATAAATGAAAGAGTGTTTGGTAAGTTGAAGTAAAGATTTGGCATGATTACGGGCAGAAATATAAAGGGCATGAGTTTCAGGAGATGGATGCTTACGGTACCGTTTGTGAGCCACCTCTCTATCTCGGACAGCATGAGAACAAGCGGAGTTAAACCAAGGTTTAAACTAAAACCTAAACGGGCTTTAGGATTAGAGAAAGTGTGTGGAATGTACGCTTCCATGCCAGAGACTATGACTCAGTTATGCGCTCTGCACAAAGAGATGGGTCTCTGACATGGAAGCAGTAATCATTCCATGGAAAATCAGAGTAGTACTGCCTTAGGTCTTCCCACTTAGCTGAGTTGAAGTGCCAAAGCACCTCCACTTAGGTGCGTTCCGAGACAGTACCGGAGCGATAGGACAGGCTACAGAAATAAGATTGTGATCGGAGGAACCCAACGGAGAGAATAGTTTCACAGAATAAGCAGAAGGGTTAGTAGTTAGGAAAGGATCAAGAATGTTGGGCGTGTCTCCAAGCAGTCAGGAATACGGGTAGGGTGCTGCACCAGCTGCTCTAGGTCTTGGAGAATAGAAAAGTTGTAGGCTTGTTCACCAGGTTGGTCAGTGAAAGAAGATGATAGCCAAAGCTTGTGGTAAACATTGAAGTCCCCATGAATGGAAATTTCAGCTAAAGGAAAATGAGATGAGATTTGCTCCACTTTTGATGTTAAATAGTCGAAGAATTTTACATAGTCAGAGGAGTTAGGTGAGAGCTATACAATCAATCAATCATTGGGGGCATACGCCGGGGGGCGCGTCGCCTCGCCCACCCTACGACGCCACTCCCGGGGGTTACCACGCGCGAATTACCCATGCAGGCTCCTTTCCCATACCAAGCATCTCTCGACAAGAAACATCAACCTGCCCCAGCCACGAGCCTTGTGGGCGCCCCCTTGGCCTCCTCCACGCCGGATTGTCTCTTACAGATACAACCCGATGGAAAGGATCAGTTTCAGTGTAGCGTGCCACATGCCCATATAGCCGAAGTTGGCGCTGACGAACTATGCAGGTAATTGGCCTCGATTCAGTCTCACGGTGCAATCGCTGATTTGACACTTAATCATCCCAGCGATACCCCATGATTCTGTGAAGACACTTATTACCAAAGGCATTGAATAGTAACTTGTATATCAAGTCACTATTTAGTATCCATGTCTCACAATCATAGAGTAAGGGAGGGATCACAAGCGACTTGAAGATCCGGATCTTTGTCCTCCTGGACAGGTACCGACAACGTCAAATACTCCCGCTGAGCGAGTCCATAACACCGTGGGCTATGCCAACCCGCCGTAAGACCTCTTGACGTGACCCGCCGTCATTATGGACTGCGCTACCAAGGTATGTAAAACTTTCCAAGATCTCAATGTCGTCGCCACACGCATGAACAGACTGTACTGCTTCATCTAGTAAGTCTCCAAACACCTGGACCTTAGTCTTCAGCCAGGAGACCTCAAGTCCCAAAGGCTTTGCCTCCTCGTGCAGCGCCTCGAGAGCCATCACCAGGACCTCCAGCGACTCAGCAAAGATTATTGCATCATCGGCAAAAACAAGATCAGTGATCTTGGTGTTGCCGACGGATGCTCCTTAATCATTTTGATCTACAACCTTGTCCAATACCCAGTCCATACAAGCGTTGAAAAGTGATGGGGCAAGGACGCACCCTTGCCTCACTCCTGTATTCACAGGAAAGAAGCTGGATACACCTTCCCCACACTTCACAGCACTCTCAGTCCCATAATACAGACCAGTTATCAAGCCAATAGTCCTTGCAGGAATCCCTCGAAGTCGCAGAAGATCCCAGAGTGACTCACGATGCACTGAGTGAAACGCCTTCTTGAGATCAACATAGGCTGCAAGCATCCCCTGTCGAAACTCACGTCGGCGTTCCACCAGGACACGAAGCGCTAGGATAGCGCTTCCTAGCGGGGAGGCGGTAGTGGAGTGGTTAGCGTCTCCGACTGGCGTTCTCGGTGACCCGAGTTCGATCCCCGAAGAAACCCAAAACCTTTCTGCACCGTCGAGTGGCCTAAGAACACCCACATGCCCTGCCTATCAACCCTACCTTCGACTGCGAGTGCATCGGAGGACACAGGGGGGCGGCATGAGCCTCTAATCAGAGGCGTAACTATAAGAATCCTGCCTGCGCCACCACGGGCGAGGACCAACCATCAGGCCCTCAAGTGAACCTCTAGAGCCTAACATCCGAGCCCTGGGTCACCACTGCCTACAGG
The DNA here is from genome assembly GCA_016584305.1 of Chionoecetes opilio. Taxonomy (NCBI): domain Eukaryota; kingdom Metazoa; phylum Arthropoda; class Malacostraca; order Decapoda; family Majidae; genus Chionoecetes; species Chionoecetes opilio. The sequence continues at coordinate 308,359 of JACEEZ010002651.1, forward strand.
CGCTATAGGCACAAATGTGTAAAAAAAAGAAGAAAAAAAAGAAATTAATAAATAAAAAAAAATATATAAAAAATACGGTCCGTTGTTGACTTAACAGGTGTGAACCCAGACTGCTGAGGCTCTGATGCGTCACCAGATGACTGCGAATCCGTGTCAGCAATAGATGGGCAAGCACCTTGCCTGGTACGCTGAGCAGTGTAATACCGCGGTAATTGTTGCAGTCCTGACGGTCCCCTTTCCCTTTCCAGATAGGGACGACCAGCCCCCTTTTCCAGTCAGGAGGAATGGTACCTGATTTCCACACGGCAGTCAGGACGGCATGCAACCCGCGGATCATGGTCTCACCCCAGCTTTGAGGAGCTCCACACTGATATTACAAACACCAGCTGCCTTTCCACCCCTCAACTTTGCTACAGCCCCTCTGACTTCGTCAAGAGAGGGTGCGGTTTCGTCAATGGGAGGATCGGCATCCACTGCCTGTAACCCAGTGTTGTGAAGCTGCTCAGTTGGAGGGTCCACCGTGAACAACTGCCCAAAGTACTCAGCCCAACGAGCCATCTGCCCTTCCATGTCCGACACGAGGCGCCCATCTGCTGTTCGAATAGCACTTGCCCGAGAAGGAGACTTGGAACGGAGCTTCTTCAGTGCTCGGTAGGCGGGTCGGAGGTCATTAGCGTTCAAATGACCCTCGACATCCTCAGCGAGACTCCTGACATACCTCTCCTTGTCTCTCCCCAGGAGGGTTCTAGTCCGGCGTGACAGAGCCCTGTGCTGGTCCTGGTTCCCAGCCAGCCTGGCAGCGCGACTCTCCTCGATTTTCTCTTCTCGAGACAAAACCACGCCCCGACCTCGGGCGCTCCCCAGTACACTCCTTGGCAGCCTGTAAAGTTTCACGTTTGAAGGTATCCCACAGTTCTACAGGGTCCCCGAGAGCACCGAGCACAGCAAACCGATTTGAGACTGCCACTGCATACTCATGAGCACATGTCAAGTCCTTCAGTTTCTCAAGATGAAACACAGTATGGTTACCTCCTGAGAATCTTCTGGACTTGACATGAAGCTTTAGTGTAGCAACAACAAGTATGTGATCTGTTCCAAAGAACTCAGCACTTCGGTAAACCCTGCAGTTCTGGAGGATCCTCCAACGAGTACTAACAAGGATGTGGTCGATCTCCTTAGCTACCCCTCCGGCATTACTATACCATGTCCAGCGGTGCAGCTCTGGTCTCTGATACCAAGAACCTGCAATTCTCAACCTTCTGGACCTTGCAAAGTTCTGAAGCAGAGAACTGTTGGTGTTTCTGGTACCAAAGCCATGGGGACCAACACATAACTCGTAGCCATCTCTCACATTGCCAGTAGTAGCAATGAAGTCGCCTAAGACAATGAGTGTGTCCCGAGGAGGACACTGGTCTAATACAGAGTCGAGTTTGGCGTAGAACATCTCCTTCTCTTCAGTTTTACGCATCTCGGTAGGAGCGTACACTGCAACAAGAGACATGAAACCCAGAGTGTGTTTCATCCTCACCCTCATTATACGCTCATCAACCGGAGTAACCTCAACAACTGACGGCTGCAGTTTGCTGGAGATGCCTATAGCTAGTCCCCGTTCAAGGTGACCATTGCTCATGCCGGACCAGTACTAGGTGTAACCCCCACTGCTAGTCTCGCCACTGCCAGGCCTCCTCGTCTCAGAGAGTCCCACTATATCCACCCTCAGCCTACTGAGCTCGCCCGATAGGAGAGGTAGTCGATGATCGTCTGAGAGGCTCAGAACGTTCCACGAGCCCACACGAAGAACCCTCCGCAGGTTGATCCCAGGAGTGATTCGACGGGCAGGCGCCGCCTCTGCACCGCTCCGGCCACCCTCATAAGAAAAAGTTGGGCTAGGGTGCCCTACCACTTGATTTAGAGTGCGGGATTCCCGAGGGCTTTGCCCCGCTCTCGTCATAGGCAGATCCCTCCCCTGCGTCGGCATAGGAGGGGTCTGCATGGTCGGGCCCCCCGGCAAAGCCGGGTCGGGGGCGCGATTACCGCGCCCCCGGCCTCTACCTCTTAATATGTTTGTAGCTCGTTTAGGTTTTTACAGGGAAGGGTTGCAAACCCCCCCCCCCCTCCATCCAATCTATGTCAGGATTGGCCTTACTGCTCACCGTGGCCAGGGACGCAGAACCCCCTGTAGGGATTAACCCCAGGCTGCCCACTATTTCACCCATAGCTGGGAGATATACAGCACAGATAAATTTAGTAAGAGAGTGACATTGAAGTCGAAGCCAGATGGTAGAAAATTCGGAAGATTCAAGGCCGTGGGCACGAGAGCAAGCGATGTCATTGCGCACATATACGCAACAGCCAGCTTTGCATTTAAAATGAGAATAGAGACAGTAAGAGGAGACAGAAAAAGGTCTGTTGTCAGTGCTCACAGACAACTGAGTTTCGGTGAGGAAAAGAAGATGAGGTTTATGAATATACAAATCAATTCTTATCTCATATGCTTCTTAAGGCGTGACACAGTGTCGTGTCAATAGTGACACACAGTGACACACACATAGTGACACACACATAGTGACACACATTGACACAGTGACACAGTGTACGTGTAAATAGTGCGCCTGAAAAGTGCCTGTGACGGACAGTGACCCTCAGCCTGTAACATTATATATTTAGTTATTATCCTATAAGGCATAGCTTTCGGATAGGTCCCCGGGACAGGGGACATCTTTAGCTTCTGCCACTCATTGCCTTCACCAACCTCTTTGCTATTTGTAGCCCCATGTATGCCATGATTTCAGTTGTATAAATAAAAAAAGAATAAAAAAAAAGGGAGAGAGAGAGAGAGAGAGAGAGAGAGAGAGAGAGAGAGAGAGAGAGAGAGAGAGAGAGAGAGAGAGAGAGAGAGAGAGAGAGAGAGAGAGAGAGAGAGAGAGAGAGAGAGAGAGAGAGAGAGATAACAACGCGCTAAGCCGCATCGCAGCCTGGGGCAGCATGTGACAAGTGAAGTTTGCTTAAAAAAAAACGCAGCTTCTCAACGTCTCCAGGTCGGGTGCAGCTCTGCGCCTTAAATTCTACGGGGACACAATGGCATCGCAGGACGAGTTAGAGGTACTGGGTGTCACCTACGACCGTAGTTTGACCTTCAGAACCCACATCGAGCGGCTCACTAGAGTGGCCTCAGGGAAGCTGGCATCTGTGAGGAAGATGCCGTGGCTTCTCGACGGTATACATAGGAGGCTAGAAATCCTGTACAAGGCGCAGGTTCACTTCTCCCTGGAGTAGGGCGGCGCAGCCAATAAACACCTCGCTCTCCTGACCAAGGTAAAGGTCCGAGTGGTGAGGATTATCGAAAACAACAATGCCGGACAGGAGACACATTTCACCACCCTACAACATCGACGTGACGTGGCGGGACTCACCGTGGTGTTCAAGGTGCAGGTGAAGCGTGTGAGTCACCTTCAAGCGTTGTGGCACCCTACCGCCTTCATCCGTGCTGTCGCTCTGGCTTCTGGCGAGCTATTAGTCCCGCTGCCGTACGTGGCATCACCAGCGCCAGTTCAGAAACACATATATCAGTTGGTGGAACACGCTGATATCACAAACGAAATTTTACGGAGCGAGTGTCCAGGCATTCAAAGTGATGGTGAACAACTGGTTGCTGGGCAGAGCTGAGTGATAGTGATAAGTGACTATTATAAGGACCAGAGTAAGACTTTAAGATAGGGAGCATGAAGAATGTAACCTTTAGTCTGTAAGTTACTATACTCCAATGTAATGTTGAATGTAACTTCTCTGTAAACTGTTAATTAGTACTAGGAAATAGACGTCCACACTAAAGATGTGGAACGTGTCCGAGCTCGCACAGGTCAACTTTTTAAATACCCTTACCTAAAAATACTTCTATTACAACCTGACCTAACCCAACATAACCTTCACCATCCCCTTCTTTGATTTTTTTTACTTGTTACAAAGAAAAGAAAAGTGCTAACTTGTTCTTGAAAAAAGTTCTAAAAAAAAATTCTAATAATATGGTGTGGTGATGGTGATGGTGATGGTGGTGGTGTGGTCGTGGTGGTGGTGGTGGTTGTGGTGGTGTGGTGGTGGTGGTGTGGTGATGGTAGTGTAGTGGTGGTGATGGTGATGGTGGTGGTGTTGAGGTGGTGGTGGTGGTGGTGGTGGTGGTGATGGTGATGGTGATGGTGGTGATGATGATGGTGGTGGTGGTGGTGGTGATGGTGGTGGTGGTGATGGTGGTGGTGGTGGTGGTGGTGATGGTGGTGGTGTGGTGGTGTGGTGGTGGTGGTGGTGTTGTGGTGGAGGTGGTGGTGGTGATGGTGATGGTGATGGTGGTGGTGGTGGTGATGGTGATGGTGATGGTGATGGTGATGGTGGTGGTGTAGGTGGTGGTGGTGTGGTGGTGGTGGTGATGGTGGTGTGGGGGTGGTGGATGTGGTGGTGGTGTGGTGGTGGTAGTGTGGTAGGTCTCGAGACTGGTCTTGGTCTCGAGACCGGTCTCGAGACCAGTTTGATGTGGTCTCGGTCTTGGTCTTGGTCTCGTTTGATGTGGTCTTGGTCTTGATCTTGGTCTCGAAACTTCTGGTCTCGGAGTTTGGCTCGAGACCAGGTCGAGACCAGGGTTAAAAAGTGCATCGCGGCGTGGGGAAGGTCGGAATGTATTATCATACACGGAGAAAAATCATGGCCGTTTCGATTCACGGCGCGCCATACAGCGTTGTACTGTCTATAGATACTTTCTGACTAGCTCTACAGCAGTGGTTCTTAAACTTTATCCTGCAGCGGACCCCTTTTCATCAAGCTAATCATGTGGCGATCCCTTAATTCTGAGATTTCTCCTTTACACTATCTCTTCAGTAAAATTTTTAAAAGGAGTTTGTTGGCTAAAATATACTAAAATCATTACTGAATTATTTATTAATGGCTTAACTTCAACTGAACTACATAAGTTTTACCTCACATAGTATTATTTATTTCACAATTTACAATTTACATTTTTTCACACAAATTTCACTGAACAACAACCTTTCGTCCTCACATCTCGATCCTAATGGGATGAATGGTACTGTTTTTGCTGATTCATGATCCAAGAGATATCTGGCTCCATTCTTCTGAGCTTCAGTCGCATGTCGGGTTCGACATTGATCCGGTTGCGCCTTTTAGTGTTAAAATGAACCAGTGTGGAAAATGCAATCTCGCAGTAATATGTTGTTGGGAACGGCAGCAAGTGCCTCAAAGCCAATTCTGCAAGTCCAAGGTAGTCTGGCTGCTTTTGAGCCCCAAAAACCGTCAAACTTCTCTCCCTGATTAGTTGCTTAAGTGACTCATTTGTTGCAATTTCAACAAGGTTATCAACCTCTTTTGATGGCAGCATAACACTGACCTTTTCTATTTCGGCTTGATCTGTAGCAAATGGATTTATAATCCACTCAAAACTTGGGTCTGGTTTTGGAAAATATTTTCCTAACTCTGAGTGAAGGCCTTGAATATGGACTATGAAACCTTGTGTTGTGTCACCATCTAGCTCTTCTTCGACAGTGAGAAGGAAGTCTGCTAAGGTAGGAAAAGACTCAAAATCCATGCGGTCAAGGCGGCCACACCATAAGTCCAGCTTCATTCGTGTGCTCTGTATTTTGGCCTGCACATTAAAGATGGTAGTAGCTTTTCCTTGCAAAGCTAGATTCAATCCATTCAGTATGCTGAAAATATCAGACAGGTACGCTAGTTTTGAGAGCCATTGAATATACGTGTTGTCTCGGTTGTCCTTCTTTTTTTGTTTAAGTGAGCCTGTCTTAAGCCACAGATCCATAGTCGTGGTACTGAGTAGGCTAGTCTGTCTGGTAACTATCAATTTATCCTGCAAGTAACATACATTCTTATCACTAATTTATAAACTTCTGATGTTAAACATTTAACGGTAGTACAATTGTGTATAATTATAAAATAATTAAAAAACTTACAAATGGGTTACAAAAATGCGTATGTTGTCATAATCATCCAGAATATTTTCTTACCAATTTGATAAAGCTATAAAGAGGAGCACAAGCGACTTCCTTCCTTCAACAGCCTAACGTCAACTGACTGACTCACTACTGACTCACTAGCGGCCACTACAAAGTTGCCAAATCGCAAATATCATTAAAGTCGTTGGTGAAATTGTTTCCAGATAATATTATATATTTTAGCAGAATCAAGTTAGCCTGCGGACCCCTTGAAATGTTCTGCGGACCCCAAGGGGTCCGCGGACCACACTTTAAGAAACACTGCTCTACGGTGATGATGCATGAGCTGAGCCCTGCGAGCGCTGATAGAGTGCGTGCGAGTCGAAAGAACATGCATGACGTACGTGGCCATTCTCGCAGTGATACCTAATCTCCTTTTGCACGCACGCATGTTTGCAGCTCTGTTCACCTCCGTGTACTTCATATATGTGTAGGCCTATGCAATCCCCGCACCCTTCGTACACGTACACCACAGGCTTAGCTAGCTCGCTTGGAAAACGTAACCACAAAAAATTATATGCTTCTATGTTTGTTTCTTCATGCTAACGAAGCAATGAAAGCAGAAATATTTGACCTAGATGTTCAGTTGTTTACATATATTAAATTTTGTAAATATATTTCCTCCCTTATACGTTACCCTTACCCCCCTTCTACCAGAGCTCGTTAGTCGTTACATCGAGCACATCTGGCAGCAGGGTTGCCAGGTGCACAAACAACAAAATATACTTTTGGCATTCACACTTTACTTTTTTGGCATTTTCAATTTTTCATCATAAGAAAATGAAATTTAATTGACGAATATTTCTGGCAAATTCCAAAATTTGTTGAGTAATTTCGGGCAAGAAATACAAGAATTGGCAGGACCTGGCAACTCTGTCTGGCAGTGACAGAGGACGTCGGACAGTGAGGTGTACTGGACTAGTCTCGCTTAGTTTCCGTTCGCACACCGGAATGAGTAATCATTGGTGATGATGGTGGTGGTGGTGGTGGTGGTGATGATGGTGGTGTGGTGGTGGTGGTGGTGGTGGTGGTGGTATGGTGGTATGGTGGTGGTGGTGGTGTGGTGGTATGGTGGTGGTGGTGGTGGTAGTGGAGGTGGTGGTATGGTGGTGGTGGTGGTGGTGGTGGTATGGTGGTGGTGGTGGTGGTGATGATAGTGGTGGTGGTGGTGCTGGTATTTCATAATTGTTATATGAGAATCAAGCTCCAAGCTCCCTTCGCTCGCTTGGACAACTCCTCTCTGTACCCACGGCTGAAATGGCATATTTAACAAATCACACACCCTACCACGTATATAACACCACGATAACCCTAAATAACATCTATAACGGCATTAGAAACACGAGTTATAGTGGTTATATGAGGCCTAACGCAAGCAGCCTGGCTCCTCGGCTCAGACACTGTTATTGTGAGGCCTACGAGTCGAATTTTTTTTTATTTCCACTACACTAATGCACTACTTTCGCCACTGCACTAATGTCGCCAGGCACAATATATTACGAATTTTAGCATAAATGCTAAAAACTCGCTTCGCTCGCTTGGACAATGAGTTAAGAGACGAAATATAACCTTTTGTGCCAAATTTCTTCCTTTACGCCTGTATACCCGCTGCCTACAAAAGTAGTTACAAGAAGAAGCAGAAGAAGAACTCGTGGAAACATTTTACAAGCCTATATGACACCTGATTTCGGCTGAAATAGGTGTTCAAGCGAGCGAAGCGAGCTTGGACAATAAGCTGAGATTCTCCCTTAGAGAAACTCTAACACGTAGAGAAAATTAAAGCTAGCTCACTTCCAATGTAATTTTTAGATAGAGAGTGGCTTAACACGTAGAAAAAATTAGAGTTAGCTCACTTCCATATAGACTTATTTAATGGGAAATAAGGTGAGATTTACCCTTAAATACCTTATTTATGTGACAATTATTAATGACAATAGGAGTAATGCTATTGATAAATATAGGGTGGACGATAATACATTGCCGCCATATTAGCCTTTCAGCGTAATATTCTCCCTGAAATATATGACATCATAGTTTAATGCCGGTAAATGGAATATTTTGACGTGTTTTCGCTAAGTGTCTCCCGCTGAATACTACAGAGACGTACCGAGGGTATACCTTGATGCGCTGATCCTAGGTTCGAGTCCCGCTTCCCAGAGATTAGCTTATATGGACCACTGTGGCCCGCACCGTACCCGTGGCCGCAGCGGTACGGGGCTGACGCCGTTATAGTGGACGAGAACTGCGCGTTGGCTCTTTAGGTCAGACACACACACTGGGGGGCTAACACCTCACTCTTAACCTCTCTCGCTTTACCACATACACCACACCTGTCACTACACACCTGTACGGCCTCGCAACACACCTGTCGGCTGTGTATCACCGTAAATAAATGACTTGGAAGTTTCGACGGTGTCGTCGAAAACGTATTCCGTCGAACCTTCCTGTTACCCATCCTAACACCCACCCACAAACCCACACACACTATCACAACCCTACACAAATCCTGACACATACACACACTCTAAAATACAGCCCCACACACACCCTATATCCTAACACACGGATACAGTTGATTCGAGCAGTCAGTTGAATCAGGCCGCCTATATTAAATGCATACCAAGCATGCATTTATGCATAACCTTATAGGTTTTAATGAAACCTAACCTAACCTTAACCACAAAGTATACCTAACCTAACCTAACCTTAACCACAAAGTATACCTAACCTAACCTAACCTTAACCACAAAGTATACTGTCTGCTGGGTATGCATGCTACTATAGGCGGCCTGTTTCAACTGGCGGCCCGAATCAACGGATACCCTAACACACCCCTACACAACCTTACACATCCTAAAACACAGCCAACACACACACAAACCCTTAAACATCCCCATACAACCCTTACATCCCTACACACCCACCCACAACCCCACACACGCTATCACAACCCCACACACATCCTGACACATACACACACCCTAACATATTCCCACACAGCCCTGACACCCTGATTCACCCTTACATACCCCCACACACAGATTCCCCACCCTCACACCCCCACACACCCTAGAACACACTTACAAACCCGAAAACACCCCCCACACACCCTAAAACACCTTAAAATCCCCCACAACAATTTAAAAACAAAACGTCAAAACATCCTACACCAGAATCCTACGCGGGTATCCTAATATCCTTCCCACCTCGTGTCCTGGCACTGTAGGACTCTGGGACGCCGGGAAGATTGTGTAGGACTCGTAGACAACACTATCACACTATCCTACTAATATCCTAACACTATTGAACCTCTGAGAAGCCAGGGCAAGGCTAATAACACCCAACCACAAAACCCACACTCAAACTCACACAGTTGCCAGATCACCCTGATAAAAATAGCCTTATTTGGAAATTTTAACTCCCCTTTTGACTCATATTTCCCGTCACACACACGCACACGCACATAAAAATGGTTAACATGAACTCAATGGTTTCTTTTTTCCCCATTTATGCCTTTTTCTTTCCCTTTCGAAGCCAAAACTATTTCGTCAAACTGTAACTTTTGACTTGGCAACACTTGTATGGCCTGCACAGTTCACAGCCTAAAACATACAATTTTACGCGTATAATCTGTAAATAAAAATACATTAGACATACATTAACTCTTATTTGTTTCTCATATAGTGAATAAATAATTCCTGCATAAATGAGTTAAGAGACGAAATATAACCTTTTGTGCCAAATTTCTTCCTTTACGCCTGTATACCCGTTGCCCACAAAAGTAGTCACAAGAAGAAGAAGAAGAATTCGTGGAAACATTTTACAAGCCTATATGACACCTGATTTCGGCTGAAATAGGTTTCCAAGCGAGCGAAGCGAGCTTGTACAATAAATAAAAAAATAAAAGAAGAGAGAGAGAGAGAGAGAGAGAGAGAGAGAGAGAGAGAGAGAGAGAAGAGAGAGAGAGAGAGAGAGAAAAGAGAGAGATGAGAGAGAGAGAGAGAGAGAGAGAGAGAGAGAGAGAGAGAGAGAGAGAGAGGGGGGAGGGCCTAAGCATGAATGTGGCATGGGGTCAGAATGAAGAGTCTTTATGATGAGGTTGGCGAGATGATGTGATGCAAGGTGGTGGTTTGCATCTCGTGTTTGGCAAAATTTTTGTTTTACTTTGTCTTCATTTTGGTTTTGGTTTTCTTATGTCATATGAATACTCTATTTGTTTTTGTTTTCTCTGATTTCGTTTATATTTTTTTATTCGTTTTAATATTTTGCCATATCCGTTATTTTCCTTTTACATTATAGTTTAATTTGTGTTTATGTTATGTTCCTTTTAATGATTTTTTGTGTATGAATTTTGTAAATATATTCTTCCTTTTCCTCCCTTTTCCTTCCTTTAATCCGTATTGCATTTACACACATCCGCCTCATATGTTGAAATAATCCCTGCTCGGTCAATCCCCTTCTGCTATTTCCTACTTCAAGACCTCTCCTCTCCTTCATTATTTACTTTTTTTCCCTTCCGTCCTTCCTGCCTTTCGTCCTCCTTCCTGTGCATGTGTGCCTGTTGTACTAGGGCGGGACATACTATATATTATTTTTCAATTAATGGAGAGGGGTGTTCAAATAACGTATTTTCGTGTGTAGATCACAAATCTGAAGAAAATTTTTATTTCTGATAACCCTAACCTACATCAATTTGCAGTTAGTTATTTTTAAATTGATGATCAATTTATTATTGTAGTTACCCAAGCATATGCCTCCTCAGTTTTTCTGTCATAGCTGCTCACATTTTCTCTCGTACAGTATTGTTCTATCTACTTCATAAAATATTTAAGGCATCTAAATATTTATAGAAAAATAGGTCTTATTCAACTAAATTAAAATTAGCATACAGTTTGGCATATGCTGCCATATATAATAATACGCATAGAAGTAAGGACTAATGAAAGACTCAAGTTAGCAAAGCAGCACCTTGTTGCACTGTTGCAGACAGCATAAACGTCTTGTAAACACCAACTGCTTCTTGCAGAAGTGGTAAGTATTGTGTACTTACCAAATACGTATTTCTAGCCCAAGTTTCCTGTTAAGCAAAATAAATACCTATGAAGGGAATAATGCGGAAGCTGGAGCTCCACCTGGGGGGAAAACTGGTCTGTTTGGTGTGCAACTTACACACTGGTGAACTTCCCCTGCGCCATTTGATTGTTGGCCTTAATGGCCCTACTTTGTCAGACAAAAAATTATCCGGGCCAATAGGAAAGCTCCTTGATTCTGCTACAGACTTTTGAGATCAGAATTGAAATCAATCCAAACTTCACTCGTATCTCCGTTGGCCCTCCACTGATCAAGCTGCCTGACAAGGTCATTCAAGATCTCTCAACTGATCAACACTATGGCTATAAAATTGTCTGTGCAGTCAGGGATGGAGTGCTTCCTGCAGGGCTGGCTCTGTTGGAGATAGGAACAGTAAACCACAGCCGCTGGCTTACAACAGCTAATAGACTTCTCAGGCTCTGGGTGTCAAAACATGGACTTTAAGGGAAGAACCTTTATAATCTGCACTTCATTGTGGAATTCATCATTGGAGTGTATTTTCATGTTGGTTCAACGTGGATGTCAAACACTTATGGATTGAAGGGCCTAGGCACATCCTCTTTCAACTGGACTGCCGTAAATCACAGAGGAAGGAGGTGCTTGCCATTGTGACGCCAACAGTGAAAAGATCTGTTTGGTATGCCCACAGTGAAGCCATCCTCCAAACAATGCTGTGCTCTGAGGATCAGAAGGAGAGGATTTGGGGGGTGGAGAGAATCCTGGCCATCAGGGGAGATGGGGACCCAGATATTCAGCTAGGAGACTCCTCTGTTAGAACTAGAGGACACCTGACATTAATCGTGATGCTTCCAGCATAGTTGACCTGATCAGCTGGACAGCAGATGTGTCAGATCCACCTCTCACCTGCTCTCTAAGCACGTCCGAGGTGAACAACTTCGTCAACACACCCATGGAGGTGCTCAACTAGCCTTGCCACACACAAAGCATTGAGAGGGTTATTAAAATGGTGACTGAGGCTTCTGCTAAGTACTTTTCACATGAAAAGAGGGATGGAGGTATCAGGGCTCAGGAAACCAACAGGAGGCTGATGTCCAAAAATTTGTCAAAGCAGGACTTGTGCAACCTGGCAAAGTTCAGGAAGTCAGGAGAATAATCTTTGTAAAATAGTATTCAGTGATATACATGCGATTGACATGTTAATGAATATGTAAATTTGATTTGGCTTTATCAAAATACACGATTTGCCTTATGTCTTATAATCTATAATAATATAAGCGAAAGTGTGTGTGTGTGTGTGTGTCTGTCTGTCTGGCTGTCCGCGATAGGTGCCGCCCCCTGTGGCGGAATCCCATCATATGTCACAGTTTTGGAATCAGGTTGACCAGGGGAAGGTTTTAAGCTTCACCTTTAAGAATGATCCTATCACCTTTTTTTTTTTTTTTTTAGCAGCCTATTAGCGAGAACTGTAAAGAAAAAAAATTGGGTTGCGAGAATTGAGGAAACCTTGATGTAGGGTGATGGGTAATAGGTGAGTGAATGGGTGGGGTGTTGGGTAATGGGTGTGGGGTGATGGGTGAGTGAATGGGTGGGGGGTGATGGGTGATGGGTGAGGGAATAGGTGGGGGGTGATGGGTAATGGGTGAGTGAATGGGTGTCTGGTGATGGGTAATGGGTGAGTGAATGGGTGTGTGGTGATGGGTAATGGGTGAGTGAATGGGTGGGGGGTGATGGGTATGGGTGAGTAATGGGTGGGGGGAATACATACATTTCAGGAATAGAATGGGCTATCTGGAGAGGT
>JACEEZ010002651.1:333425-338425 GCA_016584305.1 Chionoecetes opilio
TCTCTCTCTCTCCTCCTCTCCCTCTCTTCTCCCTCTCTCTCTCTCTCTCTCTCTCTCTCTCTCTCTCTCTCTCGCTCTCTCTCATCCCTTGTCATCAACATTATCGTTTTCACCTTCGTCGTCCTTTGGATCTTCTTCCTGATTGTGGGTCTTGTTTCTGGCTATGCTATAGGGAATGGAGATCTTCGAGTGTTGGTGTGTGATGATGATGGTGATGATGATGATGATAATGAAAATATTTAAATCATGGCTTATGAAGAATCCATTAGCAAAGCAGGAAATGTATATAAAGGTAGATATACATGTGTGTGTTGTGTGTGTGTTTGTATGTGGTGTGTGTGTGTGGTGTGTGTGTGTGTGTGTGTGTGTGTGTGGGGGTGTGTGTTTGTGTGACCAGAAGCAGGTGCCGTTTTATACAAGGATCGCAAAGGAATCTAATACAGCAGAAGTAACAGACGTTTGGGTTTTGGGGTCGAGGTGCGGTTTTTTTCAATATTCGCAAAACACAAACTATTTAGTGATTTATTAAGATAAAGGATAGTGTAGTGGAAGGACGAGGTGGTGCTGGTACTGGAGAAGAAGAAGTAAAAGTAAAAGAGGAGGAGGAGGAGGAGGAGGAAGAAGGAGAGAAACCTATAATGTAACCTAGCTTGTGATAATATAGCCCCCTTCCTCCCATCCCCTCCCCTCCTCTCCCCTCTCTTTCCCTCTCCTCTCCTACCCCCCATCCCCCTTCTTCCCCCCTTTTGTAAAAACCCTTGCCCCCTTTCTCTTTCTCCTCCCGGGGACCAGATCAGCCCGGTACCCACAATGCCGCTACCGCTTCTGCTGCTGCACTTATATATCGGCAAGTTAGGTGACATCCGCTTGACCTTGAAATTGTGGGGTATTGTAGGGGGCATGAGGGGTTATTGTGCTGAGGGATGAAGGGAGAGGGGGGGCGGATGAGAGATGGGGGTGATATTTATTTTCTCTTTATAAGCTATCTATAGTCTACTTCGTGACGTTATTGTAGTATTTCAGATTTTTTTTTTTTTCTCTCTCCCCTCTCCTCTCTCTCTCTCTCCTCTCTCTCTCCTCTCTTTCTCTCTCTCTCTCTCTCTCTCTCTCTCTCTCTCTCTCTCTCTCTCTCTCCTCTTTTCTCTCTCTTCTTTTCTCTCTCTCTCTCTCTCTCTCTCTACTTAATTTCGATCCCATTATCTGATTCCTTTGCTATTATTATTATTTTTATTATTTTTGTTATTATCAGTATTATTATCATTATTATTATTATCATCGTCATCTTCTTCATAACACACTTTATATTGGAATCATTTATTACTTTTGATAGCTGAGCGTGGCAGTGTGAGGTAATAATGCTATAATTGTATCCACACAAAGGTCAAGTGAAGTCAATGAAATGATGAATGCGAATACTCTAGATCAGTGTTTCTTAACCTGAGGTTAGCACCCCCATGGGGTGTTGACATCAATTTTAAGGGGTGCTGGGAAAGGCTGCATATATGGCTGTACAATGTTAGGGTTCGTCGCAATGGATACAAAAGTATCGAAGGGATACTTTTTGTGACAAGAGTATTATGTTTATTTGATCAAATTAAACTCATTATACTGACTTTCAGTGTGAGTGTACTTTCAATTGAGTGCTGTCGTCAACTGTAGTCTCTGTAACCAGATGTTAGCCAAAGTTAGGGGGTGCTGGACTTTCCAAACCTGACTACAGGGGGTGCTGAGGTCGGAAAAGAGTTAATAAATGCTGCTCTAGGTAGATAGGAATACAGGAGAGTATTTCCAATTATTGCACATGCAGATATGAATAGTTTATGAATACCCGTCGTTGATTAATGCATTTGTGTATGAATTATTTTTCCAACTATAGGCGTGTGTGTGTGTGTGTGTGTGTGTGTATGTGTGTGTATGTGTGTGTGTGTGTGTGTGTGTGTATCACCACTATATTGTACCCAATTAAATGACTATAGCACATGTTCCTCTACTCAATGTTCATATATCAAGCCTGTCTATTTTTAGAACCATATACTGTATTGAAAAAAAATGGTAGTAGTGGACTCGCTATGAACAACAATAACAATTTAGTCTACCTCTTGCATCGTACAGTAGGGCCGTTAGGAACATATTTATCTTGTGAGAGAGAGAGAGAGAGAGAGAGAGAGAGAGAGAGAGAGAGAGAGAGAGAGAGAGAGAGAGAGAGAGAGAGAGAGAGAGAGAGAGAGAGAGAAAATCAAAATCAGAATAAAATTTTCCATTTTACAATGGTTATTCTTGTACTTCTTATATAATACAATTATGCAAATATTAAATACACAGTAAAATCTTAAACATACAATATAGCACACTAGTGTGTACTCACATTAAAATAGTAGAATCATAGAATAGTAAAATAGTCATACACAAGTATGTTGTCATGCAAAAGTCAGAAAAACGTAAATGAGAAAATAGTCATACAAAGGTATGTAATCCTATATATGTAATAAAATCTAGTAAAATTTTTGGTTAAGCATTGAAATATTTTTTTTAGGTTTCCCTTTTTAAAAGAAACAAAAATTTGCCGTTCTTAAGTGAGTAGAAGAATGTTACAAGTTGAGGTGCAGACAAAAGAAATGACCTGTCTGCGTGTAGGTTTTTATTTTTGGGGAAGTATAGGGTGCTGAAGTCTTGGTTTACTTATGTGTGTCTCTTACATAGGTTTTTGGGAAAAAAAACCAACGGTAATTTTTCCATTCTTTAATATTAAAAACAGTAAGTCCAGCTCTTTTTTATACCTTTCCTTTATTTCTACCATTTGAGCTCTCTCTGGGGGCTTTTAGTTTCAATTTTGGCCGCCAGTGCAGCTTTTTGCGGCAAAGGTCTGCTTTCTTAATCTTTATAAAATTTGGATTTTTACTGCTCCCAGATTTTAAGCCTATAATTTATTATGCTTAAATCAAACACTGTTATTCTTGTGTTCTTATCAAAGTTTTTTTAATCGTTTATGTACTTTTTGTTTACATTCTTATTACGATAACGAATAGTTAATCGAATTGTCAGTTGTCAAAATTTAAAACGAATTTCTTTATGGATGCTGGGGCCCTTGGTGCTGTCATAGATAGAGTGTCGTTGGATGAGAGATACTTTTTATTTGTATTTTTTTGGGCTTGGTGTAATACAATAATGTTCAATCATTATACAGTGTATAAGCCACGGCCCCATTAAGCCGAACTTTTTTTATGGACCTCAGCTATGAAAATTTTTTCTTTGTCTTGTGGCCCTAAAGTGGACTTTTGATAATTAACTTTGAAATACCTAAAAATTTTTAAAAGTAAGAAAAGAGAAAACCCCATAAGAAATAATAATAAAAATAATAAAATAATAAAAAAAAAAAAAAAAAAAAATAATAATAATAATTATAATAAAAATAAATGCTAATAATGGTAATAAAAAAAAAAAAATCGATAGTAAAAATAAAAAATAAGACTCAATAATAATAACATGAAAAATAGTTATAAATAAAAATAAATAAATAGCAAAAATAATAAAAAAAAAGAAAATAATGATAATAATGATGATAATTTTAATAGTGATAAAATTATTCGATAAAACAATGATGAGAAAAAAAAATATTTATATAATTAATAATGATAATAAGAGAGAAGAGAGAGAGAGGAGAGAGGAAGAGAGAGAAGAGAGAGAAGAAGGAGAGGAGGAGAGAGAGAGAGAGGAGAAGAGAGAGGGAGAAGAGAGAGAGAGGAGAGAGAGAGAGAGAAGAGAGAGAGAGAGAGAGAGAGAGGTGGGAGGGGGGACCATGGGTGGCAGAGAGAGAGAGAGAGAGAGGCCATTTGTTTTTCCCTTTAATCCCTTTTGACACCTTTAAAAAAAAAAAAATCAGTTTATTTTGAAATATTAATCCTTAAGGACACGCGCCCTTTCCCCTTCCTTTCTACTTTCCCATATAAATACCCTTTTTCCTCTCTTTTTCCACCTTTTTTTTTCCCTTTTCCCTTTGTTTTTTTTTTTTCACCAAAGTAAACTTCTCTCTCTCTCTCCCCTCTCTCTCTCTCTCCTCCTCTTCTCCTCTCTCTCTCCCCTCTCTCCCCCCTCCTTCTCTCTCTCTCTCTCCCCTCTCTCCTCTCCTTCTTTTTTTTCCTTCTTACTCTTCTCTTCCCCCCCCCTTCCCCCCTTTCTTTCCTTTTCCTTCTTTCATTTTCCTTTTCCCCTTTTTTAAAAAATTTCTGGCTTTGTTAAATGTTCTTTCGTTATTTTTATTTTCCGGCCCTCTTTGGTAGTAATGGATCAAGATATTATTGGTAGGGGTTTTTGGTCAATTTAACAACCCCTTTTTTTTAATAGGTTGTTAAAAATTTTGGGGAAACTTCTTCCAGAAAAAATAGGGGAATAGAACACTTTGGGGGTTTAAGACAAACTAGATAAATACTAACATCACGCCCAACTCGAATTTTACAAATGAGCCCTACGTGATTTTGTTTTGTTTTGTAGCGTTAGCTTTAGTTTAGAGTATATCTCACCTTCAATCTTTCCTATCAAATTTTATGGCAGTTTCTCAGAACTGTATGATGTTTTTTTTCTCACGTATTTCCTTCTTGTCTCGGCCGGAGGGAGAGGTGGGTGGGGTGGAAGCTTCAGCTTTGCAATTTTTTTACCTCAAACACGTAGTAACTATAGTGGTAAAAAGTAGTCACACAGGCAGCCTCGTTTGGCCAGTTAGGCTATTGCAGACTGTTCTTCCTCTGTTCTTTTGTATTCTTCCTCTTTCCTTCCTATTTATTCCTCTTTTTCCTCCCACACATTTACCTTTTCTCCCACGCGCAACTTTACATCCCTCCTTACCCCCTCTCCCCTCATTCTTTATGTAACCCCTCCCTCCCTCCTCCCTCTCCTCTCACTCCTATATAACTATTATAACCCCTCCCTGTCGCCCTCATACGAGGCCTGCACCAGTAACTCTCTGGAGAAGAAAGGACTAGGTGGGAGTGGTTTTAGTCCATTTC
>JACEEZ010002651.1:340925-362313 GCA_016584305.1 Chionoecetes opilio
TCAGAATCAGAATTAAATTTTATATTTTACAATGGTTATTCTTGTACTTCTTATATAATACAATTATGCAAATATTAAATACACAGTAAAATCTTAAACATACAATATAGCACACTAGTGTGTACTCACATTAAAATAGTAGAATCATAGAATAGTAAAATAGTCATACACAAGTATGTTGTCATGCAAAAGTCAGAAAAACGTATATGAGAAAATAGTCATACAAAGGTATGTAATCATATATATGTAATAAAATCTAGTAAAATTAATGGTTAAGCCATTGAAAGATAGTTTTTAGGCTTCTTTTTAAAAGTAGACAGAAATTTGCCGTTCTTAATGTGAGTAGGAAGAATGTTACATAGTTGAGGTGCAGACACAAGCAATGACCTGTCTCCTGTGTAGGTGTTAGTTTTGGGAACGTATAGATGGTGCTGAAGTCTTGTGTTTACATTATGTGTGTCTCTTACCATAGGTATTGGGAACAACCAAAATGGTAATCTTCGATTCATTATATTATAAATAGTAAGTCCAAGCTCGTACTTATACCTTTCCTATATCTCTAGCCACTTGAGCTCTCTCTGGTATGGCGTTACGTGTTCATATTTTGTGCCGCCCAGTGCAGCTTTTGTGGCTAAGGTCTGCCTTTTTTGAATACGTTGTATAAAAGTTGCAGTTGCTGCTCCCAAATTTTAAGCCTATAATTTATTATGCTTAAATCAAAAGACTGTATCACTGTTATTCTTGTGTTCTTATCAAAGTTATCTTTAATGCGATTTATGTACATTATTGTCTCTACAGTCTCTACAGTATTACCGATATACGTAATATGTTAATCGAATAGCATACAGTTGTCGAAATTTAAACCGAAGTTCTTTATGGAGCTGCTCGGCACTATGGTGCTGTCATAGATACGAGTGTCGCTTGGGATGAGAGAGAGAGAGAGAGAGAGAGAGAGAGAGAGAGAGAGAGAGAAGAGAGAGAGAGAGAGAGAGAGAGAGAGAGGAGAGAGAGAGAGGAGAGCGAGAGCGAGAGCGAGAGCGAGAGCGAGAGCGAGAGCGAGAGCGAGAGGAGAGAGAGGAGAGAGAGAGAGAGAGAGAGGAGAGAGAGAGAGAGAGAGAGAGAGAGAGAGAGAGAAAGAGAGAGAGAGCATACCCAACATGACCCAGAAAATCGGTCCTACAAGAAGGTCTTATTTTCTGCCTGAATGTGTATGTTTGTATATGTGTCAGTCTGTTCAGTCACCTTTTAACAGATCTCTCATTTAGAGATGCAAATCTTTAGTCTCATGTAATCAGTTATGGCAGTTATTCAGTTAGTTCTTTGGGTGTTGAGTGAGGGCGTGGACGTATTTCTATCTCTGGTAACCTTCCTCTGTACCTTCTTCTTAAGTTTCCTTTCAAACCGTTACATTGCAGCTACTATAGACGGACATTGTTTTCTCCTAAATCTATCAATAGTGGTGTTCCCCAGGGTTCTGTCCTATCACCCACTTTCTTTCTATTATTCATTAATGATCTTCTAAGTCTAACTCAAAGCCCTATCCACTCCTACGCTGATGATTCTCCACTGCATTTTTCAACGTCGTTTATGAGACGTCCAACTCAACAGGAACTAAGTGATTCACAGAGAGATGCCACCGAGCGCCTAACTTCTGATCTTTCTATAATTTCTTATTTGGGCAGAGCAAACCTTGTTTTGTTCAATGCCTCAATAACCCAAATTCTTCACCTATCTACTCGACATAACCTACCAGATAACTATTCCCTCTTCTTCAATGACACTCAACTATTACCTTCTTCTAAAATTAACATTCTTGGACTAGCCTTTACAAAAAATCTTAATTGGAAATCTCACCTCTCATCTCTTGCTAAAACAGCTTCTAAGAAGCTATGTGTCCTGTGGCGTCTGCGTCCTTTTTTCTCTCCCTCTCAGTTGCTTGCTCTCTACAGGGGCCTTATCCGCCCATGTATGGAGTATGTCTCACAGGCTTGGGGGAGATCCACTCATACAGCTCTCCTATACAGGGTTGAATCAAAAGCTTTCCGTCTCATCAGCTCCCTTCCTCTGACTGACTGTTTTCAATCTTTAAATCACCGCCGCAATGTTGCTTCTCTTGATATCTTCTACCGTTATTTTCATGCTCACTGCTCTTCTGAACTTGCTATCTGCATGCTTCTCCCCCTCCCGTGATCTTGCGGCACAAGACTTTCTACTCATTCCCATCCCTATTCTGTCCATCTCCCTAATGCAAGAGATAATCAGTATCATTACTCTTTCATCCCTTTCACTGGTAAACTCTGGAACTCTCTTCCTGTTTATATTTTTCCACCTTCCTATTATTTAAATCTTTCCAAGGGAAGGGTGACAAGACACCTCCCAAACTAAATTGGCCCACCCACCTTTCTTTATTCTCTTACGGTCTTCTTCATAATGACTGGCAACTAAGCTGGCTTTGTGTTACTTCTTTTTGTTTTGGTCTTGGCCAGGCCTTTGTGATGTAAAACAAAAACAAACATAAAAAAAAATTATAACAGGTGGCTCCCGGGGAGTGAGGGAAGGCAAGTTATCGAGGGAACTCTTTGAGGGGAATAGCTGTTAATATCCGGCCAAAGATCAGGTTTTCGGTGATTCATTCAAGATTATAGGGTTGGCGATTCTTCCTTTCTCTTCTCCCTTCCTTCTTCTGCTTCTGCTTCCATTCTCCTAGTCTTCTATATACGTACTTTCATTCTTTCTTTCATTCTTTCTTTCCTTCTTCCTGATAACTCTTTCCCTTCATCACTTCTCTTATCATCTATTAGGTACTGCATTTCGCTTCGTTGTGATCTCTCTCTCTCTCTCTCTCTCTCTCTCTCTCTCTCTCTCTCTCTCTCTCTCTCTCTCTCTCTCTCTCTCTCTCTCTCTCTCTCTCTCTCTCTCTCTTGCTTTTTCTTTATTTCTATCTCTCTCTGCTCCTTCTCTATCTCATTTACACTTTCAAGCGCTTTCATCTTTCTTATCTTTCTTTTGATTTTGTTTTATTCATTTCTCCCTTTTCTTTTAGTCTGTCTCTTCTCTTTCGCATTGAAGTAAACCTCGAGCTCGTACTATTTTTTTCCTCTCCCCCTTTTCCTCGCTTTCCCTCTTGTCTTACCGATGTGTGTGGGAAGCAAGGAGGAGAGGAGAAGAAGCGCTCCGTAAACCAGCTGACGTCAAGGAAGACAAAGTTCCTCTCTTCAAGAACAAGTCGATGGGGCAATCTGAGTATCTTTTCCTTACAGCGTTCCAGCCACAAACCCCAGACAGACATTTTCTTTATTGGTAGAGGCAAGGAAGGACGTCCCCTAAAAATGACACATCTGATACAGTTTTCTGGTAGATAGATCTGTGTTACCCTACTCCCTCTCCCTCTCCCCCTTCCCTTTCCCTATCCCTCTCCCCTATTCTCCCCTTCCCTCTCCCTCTTCTTTCTAAAGCCTATTCCCTCCCATCGCTTTTCAACCCCCTCTCTTCCTTCCTCCCCCCCCCTCCTTATTCTCTCCTCCTTCCTCCCCTCCTCCTTACTCTATCCTTGCCTTGTATGTCTCCCGCGCGATGGTTGCCAAAATGAAACTATGAAAAAATACAGTGAATCTCTCGGAACCAAACCAATATCTGGCGTGAATACCAGTCCTTCCTTACCTTCCCTTCCCATCCCTTCCTTTCCCTACCTACCCGCCAGGGTGGCGCGGTTGGTAGAGTCACAGACTCGATAGTAGAGTCCCTGCATTCGGTCAGCGGTTCGAGTCCACCAAGTTCGTCCTGGCGTGGTGGCGCTTTGTATAGTCAATAACCTTGTGGTTGGTACTTGCAAAGTGTCTAGATAGGATCAAGTATCTTATCTTATTCCTTCCTTCCCCTCACTTCCCTACCTTTACTTCCCTTCCCTTCCCTTCCCTGCCCTTCCCTTCCCTCCCTTCCCTTCCCTTCTCTCTCCTCTAATTCCTTCCATCTTTATACCCAGAAAAGCTTCATCTCTCCCTATATTGTTTACTGTTCTATAAGGCCGCTTATACGCGAAACTCTCCTTCTTATCTTCCTTATCCTTTCCCTCCTTATTTTAATCCTGCAGTGCCTTCAGACAGGTTAAAAGAGACACACGGACAAACAGACAGACAGACAGGCTGGCAGCCTCTCCCTTCACCGCCTCGCCTACACAGACGAGGCGGTGACCAGGCTGTGAGGGAAAAGTTGTTATGCTGGTTCGCTTGTTATGACCGAGAGACACTCAACACGAGGCTGGAGACGCGTTGGTTGGGTGTAGGGAGTTGTCAATGCAAGGTGAAAGAGTAATCAGGTGACATCAGGTGTTGGTGAGAGTTATGAGGTGGATAGGTAATGCATGTGTGTGTTAATATTGATGAGAGAAGGTGAAGATGATGATAGTGTTGATGCAAGTGATGGTACAGGGGGGGGGGGGGGTTAGAAGGTAAACAGGTGGTATTAACAGGTGACTCGTGCTGATAAACGATAATAAATAATGTGTAAGCAATAAAGGGTGAAAGGATAATGAAGGGACGTCATGGAGATGAGGATCAATTAATGGTAAACTTAGATACATGAGTGGCCGTGAGTAGCAAAGTAAACATTGACCGTGATAAATACAGTGACAGATGAAGGAAGTAATGAAGGAAGAATAGTTACATAGCAATACATGATAACAAATGTATCAGAGGACGCAACAAGACATTGGATTTAAAGAACGAATAAGAGAGAAAGAGAAAAATATTAATAACAATAACATCAACAACATTATTATGACAAAAATCTAGAAGAGGGAATAATTAATAAAAAATAAGAATTCAGTTATACATTCCCAAGACTTCTAATAATGTCTGAGGCAAAACACGAAGAGGGAAAGGAGAGTACATCAGAAGAATGAAAAAAATTACAAAATACTCAAAACTTAGAAAGAGAAAATACGGTAAAAAAGTAGAGGGAAAAGAAAATCAAAATAAAACGACATAATATGACAAAATATAGCAGATACAAACTCCAAACTTTACATAAACATAAAAATAATGAGAACTAAGGACATAGAAAAAAGAAAATATCAACATACGCACTTCCCTCATTTCATCTATCTATATTAATAAAAGCGAAAGTGTGTCTGTCTGTGTGTGTGTGTGTGGTATAGGTTCCGCCCACCGTGGCGCAAACACCTCATATGGCACATTTTTGGAATCAGGTTGACCAGGGGAAGGTCATAAGCCCACTTATGAGATGATCCGATCACTTTTTTTTTTTTTTTTTTTTAGCAGCCTATTAGCGAGAATTGTGAAAACAAAAGT
The DNA here is from genome assembly GCA_016584305.1 of Chionoecetes opilio. Lineage (NCBI taxonomy): Eukaryota > Metazoa > Arthropoda > Malacostraca > Decapoda > Majidae > Chionoecetes > Chionoecetes opilio. Next base: position 346,235 of record JACEEZ010002651.1, read on the forward strand.
AGGTTGCGAGAATTGAGGAAGCCTTGATGTAGGGTGATGGGTAATGGGTGAGTGAATGGGTGGGGTGATGGGTAATGGGTGTGGGGTGATGGGTGAGGGAATGGGGGGGGGGTGATGGGTTGGGGGGTGGGGGGATGGGTGAGGGAATAGGGGGGGGGGTGTGGGTAATCTAAAATAATATAAGAAAAAGTGTGTCTTCCGTCTGTCGTTTGTCTGTGGGTGTGTGTATGTGTGTGTGTGTGTGTGGTGGTGTGTGTGTGTGTTGTGGTGTGTCTGGATAGGTTCCGCCCTCCTGGCGCAAATAATCTATGGCACATTTTGGAAACCGGGTTAAGGGGGAAATTTTTAAGGGCCAATTATGAGATGATCCGATTTTTTTTTTTTTTTTTTTTTTTTTTTAGCAGCCATTAGCGAAAATTTTAAAAAAAAAAAAGTGGGTTGCGAAAATTTGGGGAAACCTTGATGTAGGGTGATGGGAAATGGGTGAGTGAAGGGGTGGGGGGATGGGAAAATGGGTGGGGGTGGGGTGATGAAGGGGGGGGGGTGAGGGGTTGGGGGTGATGGGTGATGGGTGGGGAATGGGTGGGGGGTGTGGGAAATCTATATTAAAAAAAAGCGAAAGTGTGTCGTTGTGTTGTGTGTGTGGTATGGGTTTCCGCCACCGTGGCGCAAACCCTCTTTGGGCACTTTTTTTGGAATCAGGGACCAGGGGAAGGTCAAACCCCACTTAGAGAGACCGATCACTTTTTTTTTTTTTTTTTTTTTTTTAGCAGCCATTGCGAAAATTTGTGAAAACAAAAGTAGGTTGCGAGTTTTGAGGAACCCTTGATGAGGGTGAGGGGTAATGGGTAGGAATGGGGGGGGTGAGGGTAATGGGTTGTGGGGTGTGGGTGAGTAAATGGGTGGGGGGTGAGGGGGTTGGGGGTTGGGTGGGGTGGGGGAATAGGTGGGGGGTGAGGGGTAATCTATAAAAATAAAAGAAAAAAGTGTGTTCTCTGTCGTCGTTGTGTGTGTGTGTGTGTGTTTGTTTGTGGGGGTTTTGTGTGTGTGTGTGTGTGTGGTGGTGTGTGTGTGTCTGGTATAGGTTCCGCCCCCGGGGGCGCAAAAAACTCATATGGCACTTTTTTGGGAACCCGGGTTTGACCAGGGAAGGTTTTAAGCCCAATTATGAGATGATCCGTTTTTTTTTTTTTTTTTTTTTTTTTAGCAGCCTATTGCGAAAATTTTTTTGAAAAAAAAAGTGGGTTGCGAAAAATTGGGGAAAACCCTTGATGTGGGGTTTGAGGGGTAATGGGGGGATAAAGGGGGGGGTGAGGGAAGGGGTGTGGGGTGAGGGTTGAGTGAAATGGGTGGGGGGGTGAGGGGTTGGGGGGGTGATGGGTGATGGTGAGGGAATAGGTGGGGGGTGATGGGTAATCAATTAAAAAAAGCGAAAGTGTGTCTTCTGTATGTGTGTGTGTGGTATAGGTTGCCACCGTGGCGAAACCCTCATATGGCACATTTTTGGGAATCAGGTGCCCCGGGGAAGGTCATAACCCATTATGAATGCCCCGTTTCACTTTTTTTTTTTTTTTTTTTTTAGCACCCTATTAGAGAGAATTGTGAAAACAAAAGTGGGTTGGGGAGAATTGAGGAAGCCTTGAGTGGGTGATGGGTAATGGGGGGAGGAATGGGTGGGGGATGGGTAATGGGGTGGGGGATGGCGATAAAGGGGGTGGGGGGTGATGGGTTGGGGGGATGGGTATGGGTGAGGGAAAGGTGGGGGGTGAGGGAAATCTAAATAAATAAGCAAAAGTGTGTCTCTCTGTCTGTCTTCTGTCTGTCTTTTTCTTTTGTGTGTTTTGTGTTTTTTTGTGTGTGGTGTGTGTGTGTGTGTGGGGGGTGTGGTGGTTGTGTGTGTTTTGTCTGGTATGGGTTTTCCGCCCCCCGGGGCGCAATAAACTCAATGGAAATTTTTTTTGGAACCGGGTTGACCGGGGGAAAACGTTTTAAGCCTAATTTATGAATGATCCGAATTTTTTTTTTTTTTTTTTTTTTTAGCAGCCTATTAGGAAAATTTGGGAAAAAAAAAAAGGGTTGCGGGGAATTGGAAACCTTGAGTAGGGTGAGGGGTAAGGGTGGGGAAATGGGGGGGGGGATGGGTAAGGGGTGGGGGATGGGTGAGTGAAGGGTGGGGGGTGGGGGTTGGGGGGTGATGGGTGATGGGTGGGGAATAGGTGGGGGGTGGGGTAATGGTAAATATAAGCAAAAAGTGTGTCTGCTGTGTGTTGTTGTGTGTGTGCTGGTATGGTTCCCCCCCCCGTGGCGCAATCACCCTTTGGGCACATTTTGGAACCGGGTTGACCAGGGGAAGGGTTTTTAACCCCAATTATGAGATGATCCATCATTTTTTTTTTCTTTTTTTTTAGCAGCCTTTTACCCGATAATTGTAAAAAAAAAGTGGGTTGCGAAAATTTGGGGAAAAACCTTGATGTGGGGTGAGGGAAAGGGTGAGTGAAGGGGGGGGATGGGTAATGGGTGGGGTGATGGGTGAGTAAATGGGTGGGGGGTGATGGGTTGGGATGAGGGTGATGGTGGGGGAAATAGGGGGGGGTGATGGGAAATGGGTGAGTGAAGGGTGAGGGGTGAGGGTAAGGGTGAGTGAATGGGTGGGGGGGGGGTAAGGGAGAGTAAAGGGGTGGGGGGAAACATACATTTTCACCGTGATTTCAGGAAAGATAGAAGGGGTATTGGAGGTCCGTGTTTGTGGGCCGAAGGCCCACCAAACACAGGTGGTGGGCCAAAGGCCCACCACAAATCCCCCTCCGCGGAGCTGCCAAAAAGTCCGCCCGGGGGGGGCCTTGCGGCTAGGGGTAAAATAAGCGAAGTGTGCTTCGTTGTGTGGTGTCTGGTATAGGTTCCGCCCCCCGTGGCCAATACCTCATATGGCACTTTTTTGGAAACCCGGGTTTTGCCCAGGGAAGGTTTTAACCCCAAATTTATGAATGATCCGTCATTTTTTTTTCTTTTTTTTAGCAGCCTATTAGCATAATTGTGAAAAAAAGGGGGTTTGCGAAAATTGAGGAAAACCCTTTGATGTGGGGTGGGGGTAAGGGTGAGTGAAGGGGGGGGGGATGGGTAAGGGGTGGGTGATGGGTGAGTGAAGGGTGGGGGGGTGAGGGTTGGGGGATGATGGGGGGGGTGGGTGGGGGGAATAGGTGGGGGGTGATGGTAATGGGGAGTGAAGGGGTGGGGGTGATGGGTATGGGTGAGTGAATGGGTGGGGGTGATGGGTAATGGGTGAGTGAATGGGTGGGGGGAATGAACATCACATCCGTGAGTTGAGGAGGTAAAAGGGGGTATTGGAGAGTCCGTGTTGGTGGGCGGAATGCCCACCAACAATTGTGGCCAGGCCCACTACTAATGCCTCAGGCAGGAGCTAGAAGATCCGCCGGAGGGCGGCTTTGGGTGGCGGAACATAAGAAACAGTGGTGGGGGCCGAGGGGCCCCATAGGTTCCGCACCCCCTGGCCAATCACCTCGGATGGGGACTTTTGGAGGGTTGACAGGGAAGTTTAAGCCCAATTATGAGTTGATCCGATCACTTTGTTTCTTTTTGTTCGCACCTATGCGAAATTGAAAAAAAGTGGGTTGCGAGAATGAGGAAACCATGATGTAGAGGTATGGTAATGGTGTGTTGAATGGTTGGGGTGATGGTAATGGGTGTGGGTGATGGGTGAGAATTGGGTGGGGGGTGATGGTGGGGATGATGGGTGATGGGTGAGGGAATGGTGGGGGGGTGATGGGTAATGGGTGAGTGAATGGGTGGGGGGTGATGGGTAATGGGTGAGTGAATGGGTGGGGGGTGATGGGTAATGGATGAGTGAATGGGTGGGGGGAATACATACATTTCTACATCCGTGATTTCAGGAAAGATAGAAGGGGCTATCTGGAGAGTCCGTGTTTGGTGGGCCGAAGGCCCACCAAACACAGGTGGTGGGCCAAAGGCCCACCACTAATAGCCCTCCGCAGGAGCTAGCCAAAAAGTCCGCCCGGAGGGCGGCTTTGTGGCTAGTAGTTTATAAAAAATGGCGAAGAGATGAGGAAGAAACATCCCCTACTCATCATGCCCTCAGCCCTCACACTGCTCATGTCCCTCTTGTTTGCGTGTCGGGCGGCAGATGGGAAATGAGCGGTAATGATAATGATGCTGATTGTGGTGGTGGTGGTGGTGGTGGTGGTGATGACATTCTGCTGGCATTAATGGGGGAAGAAAGACGGAAGGGAGAGATGAGGTGGAAGAATGGGTAATGAAGGGAGAGAAGAGAAAGATAAGTATGAAGTGAAGAAAATAAAATTGATTAGTGAAGATTACAAATAGCAAAGAAATATAGAGGAACACTACTACTATTACTACTACAACAACAACCACAACTACAATTAATGATACTACTACATACTACTATTTCTGTAGGATACTATTCTATGTGCTGCATTCCATGTATTACCTATGCCATGTATAATGCCTAACCAGCAACTTAAGCTTCACTCCTTGCCGCAGGCCGCGAGTAATATTCAGTTCGCCTCGGGCCATAAGCTTGTAAACACACTCTCACGTAACCTTTGTAAACTCCCTTAAGTGCACAGTATTAAAGGAACTATATTTACTTCGGTGTATCCCTCGTCCCCAAGCCTACGTTAAGGACGTCAGGATCCCTCACATGGCGCAGTGAGTAGAATACAGCGTACTAGCAAGAAAAGGGAGCAGTGAGTAGATTGTGTCGGCCCCGCGGCGTGCTAAAAACCCTTGTACCCGCCTTCCCGCCAGCCCAACCGCCAGGATTTTTTCAGTGGTGCAGTATAGTGCGTGTTTAGTGCAGTGCAGTGATATAGTGTGGTGCTACGAGTGGTGTAGTGTAGTGTCTGTGGCTTTCGCGAACGTGTTACTGTTACTGTGTTCAGCACTGACGAGGCTTTGTGTCCGGCAAGGAAGAGCGCGGAGCATAACACCCCCGCCTCGTTCGAAAGTCACGCAGACACTCGGCCGCTTTTTTAAACTTGGACTAGGGAGAGTCTAACGTGGAGCTTCCATGTTAGACTCTAGTGGTACCAATGCCACGAACGCGTTCTTTAGACACCATCTTGGAGAGCTAACATAGTCTTATGTTGATCCACGACTGCGCTTGGGTTGGCAGCCCTGAACCAGGGAGATCATATATTGGGGGACGGAGGGCGGAAGTCATTTGTCTCCGCGCCCTGCTACCGAGAACAACAAAACACACCATACCATATATGAACCTATATTCTTCATTTATTCACTTTTTTACCACATTTTCCTTGATCTTCATAGCTCTTCCCATTATTGGGAGTCAAGATTGTCATGGTCATGTTAGTTATTATTTAGTTGCACAACTAATGAGGCCTTAATCACTAGTTGTTAGTTGAAATTCATATCAGGGCAAACCTATATATTATATATATATATCGGTCGACTTCTTGAATCAAAACGTATAGTTCATCATACACGTTTGGCCGCTATAATGATGCGGTGGTGGTGGTGGTGGTATCAAATGTCTGACGTACGTAATAGTAATGACGTAAAAGTGACGTAATAGTACACACGCACGTATACACACAAGCAAGGATATTATAAAGTTATACTATCCTTGCACACAAGTGTCACGTGTGTCACAGTGAGGTGTTAGCCCCCCCGTGGTCTTGTCTGACCTAAAGAGCGAACGCGCAGTTCTTGTCCACTATAACAGAGTACCGCCAGGGCCACGGATACGGCATACGTACGGCGCTGGCCAGCAGTGGTCTATAGATACTAATTTCGGGCACGCAAGACTCGAACCTATGATCAGCGCATCAAGGTATACCCTGGGTACGTCTCTGTAGTAATCAGTGGGAGAATATTACGCTGAAAGGCTAATGTGGCAGCTATGTATTATCGTAACATTCTGGCGATAGTGAGCTAAAATCGGCCCTATTTCGGAAATCAGCCGATCTTAGCTCAACACCGGCAAACATAGTTTTTAGGTTTAGGTTAAGTTATGTTTAGGTCTGGTTTAGGTTAGGTAAGGTTTATGATAGGTTTGTGTTAAGTTTTGTAGAGTATTTAAGTTAAATAAGCGTCCGCGGTACGATTTCCGAAAGAGGCCGGTGACGGCTCGGTACGGGCATCTCCCTCAGCCCACCCTCGTAAGGTTATTGTAGCCATAATACACTCGTAAGTTGTCCCTTACGAGGGATTTTCGAGCATCCCTGCCGAGGTGGATAGATGTGTGGAAATGGGAGACTTCTGCCGTGGCCTCCCCGTAGAGGGATGTAAGGAACCGCTGTTAGCGTAGACTAGACTATTATGACCAAAAAGAGAATAAATGTCTCCTCTGTTTCCATTAATTAAATGCAAGTGCTGCTGTATAGTCGTATAAGTGAGTGACTATTATATTGCAGATAGTCTGGACTCGGCGGGCGAGGAGAGATAAACAAACCCAGATTTCGTAGGGCGCCAAACGCGGTCTTTAAAAAATATTTCAGATGCTTCATAATCTGCAGTAGACGCATGTATATACACTCATATTTTGCCCAACAGAGCATTGACAATACCGCTACTTTGTCTTAGCATGGGCATTGGCATAGTATCGTAAATATCATTAGACTCAAGTGTTGGACAGGGTCCTGGGTGTCTAACATTTCCAATACTATTCTCGTTAGTTTTAGACCAACTTAAGACTAATCCCCCCCGGAAAATGTTTAGAAAACGGAAATGCCTGTCTAAAGCCACGGTTAGTCTTAGGTTAGCCGAAGTCCACGTTTAAAGAATCGGCCGACTGCCGTCACGCTGTCTCGCACAGCGGCTCGCCCAGCGGCACCCGCGGCCACTACCACCACCACCACCACCACCTCAAACGCATGCACGCAACCCGCTATAATGCACGCACCCTAATATACTGCACACACCTTGGCGAAGCAGACTCGCAAACCTTACTCCTTCTGGTTATGTCGAGTTATTAAGGCGCAGTTCATACGTCAGTGAGCTACAGCACGCCTAGACATGCCGAAAGGAAAAAAGGGTACTTAATTACGTTCCTTGCGAGAGGTAGAAGAGGAAATGGCAACGGGTGACTCGTCGCTTTCTAGTGGGGAAACATAAACCCCCAGCCCCCCCCCAGATGGACATGGCGCCCTTCTTACTTGGATGACGAACCGAGCGATGCGGCCGCACGAACGCGGGGAAGAAGCGGCACGTCGGGGGCGGGGGAAGCAGTTTGCTCGCGATGAGAGGGGGGAACAGAGGCGTAGGAGGCTGCGCGTTTCGATCCCTTGCTGTCGAGGCTTCCCAATTCCCGGCGCCCCCCCTCTTCCCCTTTTCACCCAGGGCACTGCTGGCGGGGGCCGTCCCGGGCCCCATTTAACCCCGGGGGGTTGGGCCCGAAAAAAACACCTCAGCCGCCCCGGGGGCACCCAAAGCACTGTTCAGCCCTCCCCCCCCCCCCCTCCCCCCGGGAAAACCCCCCCCTTTCCAAAATTTTCAAGAGTGGCGCGGGGGGGTGGAAGGATTTTTGGCGACAATGGTGGACTTAGCCGGGCCTCCCCGGGCCCCCAAGAAAACTATTCCAGTTAGGATGTGTTTTTTCGCGGGAAAGGCCCCCAAAAAAAGTGCGGGGCATACTCTTCAAGGCCCCCAAAATTAAAACCTTTTCCCGGTCGACGCCGTGTTTGACATCCTCCAAAAGAAACCGGTAAAGGATTCAAAGCAACAGGCCCTCCGACGACGAGCATTTACCATTTTGAAAGCAGGCTGCTGGCGGTATTTTGCCGACTTTTTTTTTCGGGTTTTGTAGGGCCTCTCAGGGAAAATCGACCCCACTAAAAGCCCCCCCCGTCGCCTTTTGAGGGGGCCCTGGATAAAAGGCACGGCACCCACAGGCGCCCCACGATGAAGAACGGGTTTGCAGAACCATCGCCGGGACCCCCCCCTCCCCACTGGGGGGCGTGGTGCCCGTCGTCCCGCTCTCCCCGAGGGCCCCGGGGTCCCCGCTACCGCATTAGGGGGGGCCCCCTCCAGCTGCAAAGTTGAAAATCCCAGTACAAAAAGGGGGAAAAGGCGGCCCAAAAAAACGAAGGCAGGGGCCCACGTCCCGTTCGGGGGAAACCCGTACCCTCCGGGTAATAAATGTGGGAAAAAGCAGCAGGGCCCCCCCAAACGGTTGTTCTGCCCCCGGGAAGCAACGGGGCCCATTTGTGGCAGAACGGGGCCTTTGGGTTTTTTCCCAAAACACGGAAGTTTTTTTTTTTAAACCCCGGGAAAGGGTTTCCAGGGGCCGTGCCTGAAACCTTTTTTTTTTTTTTTAGGGCTTTTTTGAAAAAGTTGTGCAGATTTTTTTTGGGAAACCCAAGGCTTTCAGAAACCCTTTCCCGAACCCTAGTAACCCAAAAAGGGTGGGAAAGCCCCACGCCCCAAACCTTTCACGTAGTGCGACCCCAGTCCCCCCTGGGAAAACCCCCAGGCCCTCCGAAGCATAAAAAGCCGGGCATTGAAAAGGCGCTTTAAAATCTCCCAAGCACGTAAGAGCCCTTTACCCCCTCTCCCACCATCAGGGTTGTCGTCAGACACGTTTGGAGTTTTTGGGGAACCCTGGGGTTTATCCCCTGACCCGGGCGGGGGCCACGGTGATAGGCCCACAGCACCTAAAGCCTGGGCCTTCCAAGCCGACCTCGACCCGCCCCCAACTTTGGGCTTTTCTAAAATGCTGAGGTCTAAAAAGGGCCAGCCCCCCTTGGGCTCCTTCCAGGTTTGAGCTGTCCCCGGCCTCTTTTTTGCACGGGTTTGGGATTGACGTAAAAAAGCCCCGGGGGAGTACCCCCTTTTTTTGGTCCTGGGAAAATTCCCCAAGCCCTTGGGTTAGTGCCTGATACTTCCCCAGCAAATCAGTACTGACGGGAGGAGGGGGGCAAAAGGGTAAGGGGGTCAACAAGCGTCACCCAAGGGAGGGAAGCCCCGCAGAGCTGGGACGAAAAGGGTTCCGGGGAGCTTCCCCCACCCCAGGTCGCAGCGCCCCCACTTCCACTCCTTGCACCACGCCCCCTGAAGCTGCCAAGGAAACATTTCCCTTCCCAGGAGTTCGAGACGTGTTGGTGACAAAGGGGAGGGGGAACCAAACCGGTGCACCGTTTAAAAAACCCATTTTTAGTCCCCCCATGCGAACCCATTTAAAAGGGGAAAGACGCACACCCCCTTCCCCCCATATACATTTCCCACGTCTGACCCCCTAGTTTAACCGGACCCCCGGTGAAAGCTCAGCTGGCCCTCTAGGGTTGCTCAAGGCTTTCCATCGCACCTGCTGGCGACAAACCGATCCCCTTTTGGGTTTCCCACCCCCAGGTCGTCGGGGCCCGAAGGCTAATGGCGGCGTACGGATCACCACAAAACCTGTCGAGGCCAAACGGCCAGGTTTCACGTCCTTCACCTACGCCTTTCGCAGCCACCGTTAGAGTTTTCCCCCCAGGCCAGTACTTCACCACCATAGGAAAGCCTTATCGGATCCCGGCAATTCCCCTTTTGGGGCCAGGAAGACCAGCCGCAACAACTTTCTCAATCCCTATGGGGCCCCTTTTCCCATACCTCCGAGGCCCCCATTGGGTTTTGCTGCCACGGGAGACCCCCTTTTTTTGAAAAGGCGACCCTCGCGCTTCAGGGAGTGGGGTGCAATTGGGCAAGGTTTTAGCGACATCCCATTTTATGACGAGGAAAAACACGGCAACCTCCCCTCGGGGTTCAAAGAAATCCTCCCCTAGATGCAGAAACACCCGGGATTTACCTTAAATGCCGGGGAATTTTTTTTCTGGGGCAACCCAAAGGGTTTGCTTTTGTGGCTACCAGCTTTTCCCCTGAAAGGCATCCGGCAGGGTCCTGAAAAAAGGTTTTGGGCTATTAAAGGCCCTTTTCCAAGCCCCGCCAACCCCGCCCGACTTGGGGGTCATTGATGGGCCCGGCAAACCAGCTGGCAAAAGTTCTCACCCGGGCATATCTTGTGCTGTTTCTCCCTCCGCCCCCTTGATGAGCCGAAGAATGTTCCCTGTGGGGCGGCCCAAAAATACGACCAGGGGCCTTTCCCGAAAGGGCAAGGAGGCCTTTTATCCAGTTCCCCCCTTTCCCCCACCTCCCCTTTGATCCAACCCCCCCCCTCCCTCCTGCAGACAGGTGCTTCAGTCTATATGGGGCCCGGGACCTCTCCTACAGGATAAAGGCGGAGGACAGTTTGGGCTCATCCAATGTGGCTCACGCTTTTTTAACGGATGCCGAGAACCCGCTAGCCCCATCGAGTTGGGGGTTTCCCGGCAGTTTGTTTGGGGGATGATTTAAATGCAGGGGGTTAAAATCGCGGGGCCCCCCCAAACAAATTCGGCCTCGGGACGACCATCGCCCCCTTTGGTTTCCCCCTCCCTTAAAAAGTTTCCTTGGACGCCATCGACAAACCCCCGGGTTTCCCGCGTCTGAAGGAGAAATTTCCCGCTTCACCCTTTTTCCCCGGGCCCGGCGCCGGGCAAGGAGCTGTGCATCCCGGACGCCCCCTCTCGTCTCCCAAATGAACAAGCCGACGGGGGAAGAAAAACGTCTTGGGCGCTGAAATCAGCTTCTTTCCCCAGGAGTATCACCCTACGAGCGTAGGGGGTCTTAGCAACCGACCCTGAGTATGGCGCTTCCGGGAAACCCCGGGGGACCCTAGAAATTGGAAAGAAATTTTGTCGCGCACCCCCCGAGGACCCTGCCTTTTTTTTCTCCGAGCTCCTTTGGTTGTCAGGACAGGATTTCCAAAGACCGCTCACTCTACCCAAAAAGCGTTGCGTCCCCATTGGAAAATCCGGGGCAACCTTACATGAAAAAAACTCCCTTGTCCTGTATGGGGCCCCGTGTCCTTTGTCCCAGCTGCCCCCCGTCGTCGTGTCCTTTGGGCCCCTTTGTACATAGTTCCCCCGCGGGGGGAAGGCTAACCCAAAGGGCCCGGGGACGCCCAAATGGTGTACTGGCCTGGGGGGGGTGATTTTGTACCTCGTGAACGTCGTGGCGCTAACGACCAAGCCAGGTACTCAACCCAGGGCAGCCCGAAGATCCCCACGCTTTTGGGGATGACAACCCCCCAAAAGGGGCCCCCTTTAGTATGTCCGGGGGGACCCTTTTCAACAACACGGGAAAATTTTGTTCTTTGTGATCGTTTGAAACCCTCTTCTGGATGGGCCCAAAAGTGGTTTTCATGTGGCCCCCGGAAAACCACCTCTTCTGCAATCATCCGTCACTTCCCGGGATCTCTTTCCCCGACTTAGGCGTTCCAGTTCGCCTAGGGACAGATGGCGGGCCGCAGTTCACCCGCCAAAAAATTCGCTGAATTTCCCGGGCGTTTGGGGGGGGCCGCCACAAACACGTGTTTGCCCCATTTCCCACAGTCGAAAGGGGCCCCGGCCCAGTTCGCGGGTGGAAAAACGGTCAAGCATCTTTATCCCGCAGGGGGCCCCCTTTAGGAAAAACTCGACTGTGGGCTTCCGACAGGGGGCTCCTCGACTCCGGAAAACCCCAAACCAAAACTGGTCCCCCCCCCGGTCAAAGGGTTTTCTACGGCCACCCTCTTCCCTTCCCTGCGTTTTCCCGCTCACGGGCCCGGGCCTTCCAGGAGCCTTTGGGAAGTCAGAGCCGAAAGCCCGTGACCGTAGCCAAACCCCTCGTCCACGACGCTACAGCCCCGGTACGACGGGCCCCTTTCCAAAAACCCCTCGCACCGCTACCGCGGGGTTTGGGAGTCCATATCCCGGACCCGGGCTACAAGGCGGGGGGACAGGGTTTGGGACAGTTTGGGCATGGTAACCCAACCCCCGATTTCCTCATCCGGATGCCCCGCGGGGCCGGGGTTTGGTGGAGGAAAACCCCCGTTTCCCTTTGCCCCCAATTTGCCCCAAAACCCCCCACAGCCCCTCCGGCCACGGACGGTATTCCTCGGAACAAGAGCCGTCCCAGCCTGTTTCCCGCCTGCCGTTCGCCCCGTATCAAAGGGCCAAAAGGGACGCTCAAGAAACCCGTGGGCTATGAGCGTGGAAGGGGGGGGGAGATGTAGGATTATTCTATGTCTGCATTCCATGGGAAACCCTAGGCCCCTGTATAATCCTAACCCGCAACTTAAAGGGTTCACCCCCTTTGCCGCGGCCACGAAATTTAAAATTCAGGGTTTGCCTGGGGCCAAAAGCCCTTTTTAAAAACACTCTTTACGTAGGCCCTTTTTAAACTCCCTTAAGTGCACTGTAAATTAAAGGGAAATCCCTTTCTTCCCGGGATCCCTTTTCCCCAAGGGCCCACGATAAGGACGTCCGGATCCCTCAAAAAAAAAAAAATTTTCATTAAAAAATTGCAGGTACAAAAATGAAAACTAACAACATTAAAAACCAAAAAGCAGTAACGATTAAAACACAAAACCCCACTACCCCCAACTTACAAAAACATCACACCTGTAAGGATAACAGCAAAAATGCAGAAGCGAATTGAGAAGTTTTTTTTTTAAAAGATCCCACACCACCACCCCATACACAGCCACACCACCCCAACACAGTCACCCCCACAAAAACCCAACATAACACCAACACACCAAAAACCCCGAAGCACACACACACCCCAACGGCACACCGGGGGGGGGCCCCCAAAAAATCCCCGGGTGGGGACGTTTTAAAGATGTCGACCCGAGGTGTCTTTACTTTTCTAGCTTCTCCCCTTAAATTCGCAAATTCGGGGCCTTAGATCAAATTTTCCTCTGTCGAACATCACTCTCCCCCTCTAAACCTCATTTCTTTCCTCATCGAAACTCATTTGGCTGTGACACTGACGCAGACCTTGTTTTGTCCCCTCTTACTGTTTTATTTAATTTTAAAAACCCAATCGCGTTGCGTATATGTGCGCAATGAATCACTTGTCTGTGGCCCCGCCCTTGAATTTCCAAATGTTCTACCTCGGCTTCGACTTCAATGGCACTCTCTTACTAAATTTATCTGTGCTTTTATTCTCTCCCCAAACCTTCGACTAGTCAATTCTTCGTTTTTAAAAATCAAAAGTGGAGAATCTCATCTCTTTTTCCTTTAGCTAAATTTCCTTTCTTGGGGACTTCAATGTTACCACAGTTTTGGGTATAATCTTTTTTATAACCAAACCCCTGGGAAAAAGCCTAAAACTTTTCTATCCCCCAAGCCTGAGCAGTGGGCAGCCCCCTCCCCGTACCCTGCCGCCTTGGAGACACGCTCAACATTTTTGATTTTTTCCTAACTACTAACCCTTTGCTTACTCTGTAAAACTGTCTCTCTTTGGTTTCCCCCGATCACAATCTATTTCTGAACCTGTCCAACGCTGGTACCGTTTTTGGGACCCACCTAAGGGAGGGTTCTGGCATTAAAACTCACTAAGGGGAAAGAACCTAAGGCAGTATATTGATTTCCGGGGAATGTTTACTGTTTCCCATGTCAAAGCCCATCTCTTTGTGGGGGGCGCAAACTGACCCCTAGTCTCGGGCTGGGGGGCGTACATTCCACATACTTTCTCTAACCCAAAAACCCCGTAAACCCTTGGGTTTTAACTCTGTTTTTCTCATGCTGCCCGGTAGAGAGGTGGTCCAAAGGGTACCGTAAGCCATCCATCCCGGGAAACTCAGCCTTTATATTTCTCCCCGAAAATCAGCCAAATCTTTACTTCACCAAAAAAACTTTTTCTTTCATAAAAAAATGTCAAAATCTTTTAATCAAATTCCTCCGGGATTTTGGGGTTACTAGCTAAAAAACATTTTAAAATTTTTTTTTCATCTTCCCCCCTTTTTTTACCCAAAGGGCTCCCAGCTGCCCATTACTTCAAAGCTAAACCTTCGCTCAAACTTTGCAAAATTCCACTCTGTTGATGAAAGGGTTTGTTCCTTCCCCCAAACCCTCGACTTTTATGCCTGTCTTTAAAGACCCTTTGGGAAATGATGTTTTCTTTGCCTTTGGCCTAGATCCTCGGGGCTAGGTCCACGGAGCCCTTTTATTTTTTTCAAAAGCTTGCTTCTGTGCCTGCCCCTTTCCCTGGTAAATTTTTCCGCTTTTTTTTATTCCCCCCTTTTCCCTTTTTTGGGAAAAGTTTTGCTCCTCCCCTTTCCTAAAAAGGGGTGACCGTTCTAACCCTTCAAATACCGCCCTATAGTTTTGATTCCTCCCTTTTCTAAAGCTTTTGAATCTACTTAATAAAAAGATTTTAAGCTTATTGCTCACAACTTCATTATCGTCAGTACGGTTTCCGAAAAGGGCGATTACTGGCGATTTCTAGCCTCCTAACTAATTTTGGGTCACCCTCCTTTAGGGTTTCGGTAAAACTTTTGCTGTTGCCCTTAATATAAAAAGCTTTTGATAGAGTGGACAAATCTTTAATTTCCAAAATACCTCATTCGGTTTTATCCTTTTTTCTGTACTTTTTTTTAAGCTTTCCTTCAAACCGTTCATTGCAGCTACTGAGACGGACATTGTTTTCCCTAAAACTATCAATATGGTGATCCCCCGGGTTTTTTCCTATCACCCCTTTTTCTTCATTCATTAAAGATTTTTAAGTCTAACTCAAAGCCCTATCCACCCTACCTGATGATTTCCCTCATTTTTCAAAGTCGTTTAGACGTCCAACTCAACAGGACTAAGTGATTCACGGAAGATGCCACGGCGCTTAAATTTTGATTTTTTATAATTTTGATTGGGTCAAAAGAAAACCTTTTTTGTTCAATGCCCCAAAAACCCCAATTTTTTCACCTATCTACTCGACAAAACCTATAAAAAATATCCCCCTTTTCAATGACACTCAGCTGTCTCCCTTTTTTACAAAGAACTTCTAGGTACCTTTACAAAAAACTGAACTGGGAAAAATTTACATTATCTTTGCTAAAAAAATCTAAGAAGTTAGGTGTGCTGTGGCATCTGCGTTTTTTTTTTTCTCCTCCCCAAATTTCGCTCTCTCAGGGGCCTTTCCGCCCATGTATGGGTATGTCTCACATGTTTGGGGGGGATCCCCTCATACGCTTCCTAAACGGGTTGGGCAAAAGATTTTCGTTCTCAGTCCTTCCCCCTGACTGCTGTCTTCCAAACTTTAAATCACCGCCGCAATGTTGCTTTCTTTCCTCTTTTCCCCTTTTTTCAGTCCTGCTCTTCTGCTCAACTGCATGCCTCCCCCCCTCCCCGCGGCCTCGTGACAAGACCTTTACTCATTTATCTATTTTGGGATCTTCCTAATGCAAGAGTAATTTTTTATTTTACTCTTTCACCCCACTGGGTAATCTGGAACTCTTTCCTGTTTCTATTTTTCATTTCCCAGATTTTTAAATCTTTTTAAAGAAGGGTAAAAGAACCTCCAACTAAATTGGCCCACCCTCTTTTTTATTTTTTCTCTATGTTTTTTTAAGGCTGGCAAATAAAAACGGCTTTGTGTTTACCATTTTTGTTGTGCCCGGCCAGTTTTCCTTTATGAAAAACACACACACACACAACACAAAAAAACACACACAACACACACACAACAAAACCCCAACAGCACACACAAAACACACAAACAAAGTCAAACCCCCCCCCCACATACCCCCAAAAAAAATGCAACCACACCATGCGCAAAAACCCCACACCACACACACACACACACCCCAACCCACACACACAACACCAAATCCCCACACAGTCAACACACACCAGTCCAAACACCACACAACACAAGGTTATCCCTAGTATATGGTTAGACCCGGTTTACAAACCGAGAAGTCCCGGGGTTTGATCCCCGGGGGAGCGGAAAAAATATGGGCGTTTCCCCTTTAAAACCCCAGCCCGTTCATAGGGGCCCAAATGCAAAATTTTTAAAGTTTCCCCCTCGTGTGTTTTCCCTCTCTATAGTAAAACAGTATGCGTTGAAATTTTTGGGGGAATTGAGAAAAATTTAAGGGACGACAAAATAAACATTTAGGGCTGACTCGAATTTCAGGATTTTTTTAAATTTCCCCTTTTTGTTCCCCAGGTATCAAAATGGCAAAAAGAGCCGTTGTAATCTTTGGGGATCGACAAGGTCCAAAA
>JACEEZ010002652.1:0-31349 GCA_016584305.1 Chionoecetes opilio
TTCGGGATAAGAAGAGTTCTGGCCAATCACCACCCGCAACAGTTCCAGTCCCTCCCTCCACCCTCCCTCCCCCTTGTCCTTGGGAACATGCGTGGTTTGGCCCCTTTGCCTGGTGGGGGGGTTAAATCAAGGGAGATGGGGGGGGGGGGGAGTTTTTTTGGGGTTTATCGGAGGTTAGCCCCTTTCCCCCATCCCCCCCCTCAGAAAAATAGACGAGAGAGATGGCTAATAATAAAAAATAAAAAAAAATTCATGGACAAAATTTACCGTCACTCTTATTAAACCCCTTTAAATACTAGAAACTAGTTACAAATATTTTTTTCTTCCTTTTTTTTTTTTTTTTCTCGGTCTCCACAATACAGAATCTAGTTAACTAAAAAAACTAGTTAACTATTCTTGTAACTATTGCCCAATCTAGTTAACTATTGCCCAAATTATTATAATTTATTGAGAATTATTTGTAGACATTTTATTATCTATAATTGTAATACGTATAATTTTTTTTGGTATCAAAAAAAGGGAAGGGCCATTTTTGCCTAAAATGTATATTATTACCCCTAAGAAAAATAGTTTTTTTAATATATCTTGTAAGCTATTGCCCAATAAAATAATTTATGTAATTTTTTATAGAGATTGAGATTACTATAATTGTAATTCGTATCTTTTTTGGGTATCTATAAGAAAAAAAAAAAAAAAAAAAAAACCCGGTTTTGCGTATAACGTTTATTTATTAACCTTAAAGAATATTAGTTTTTTTGTTTCTATCTTGTAAAATATTGGGCCAAATATTAAGTTTTGGTTAGGTTAGGTTTAGGTTAGCTTAGGTTAAGTTAGGTTAGGTTAGAAAAGGGATAGGATAGGTTGGCTAGGAATGGGTTAAGTTAGGTTAGATTAGGTTAGGTTTAAGGTTCGGTTAGAAATGGGTTGGGTTAGGTTAGGTTAGGTTAGGAAGGATTTGGTTAGGTTAGGTTAGGTTAGGTTAGGTTAGGCTAGGTTTGGTTATGTATTAGGCGTAATTATGGAAGGGGGATATTAGTAGAATCGTCTCTTTTTCGCGACCTCTGTGAATTTAAAAAAAATTAACTCATATAGCTGGTTAGGTTAGGTTAGGATAGGTTAGGTTAGGTTAGAAATGGGCTAGGTAAGGTTGGTTAGGTTAGGTTAGAAATGGGTTAGGTTAGGTTGGTTAGGTTAGGTTAGGAATGGATAGGTTAAGATTCGGTTAGGTTAGAAATGGGTTAGGTTAGGGTTAGGTTAGGTTAGGTTAGGTTCGGTTAGGAATGGGTTAGGCTAGGCTAGGTTAGGTTAGGAATGGATTAGGTTAGGTGTAGGTTAGGTTAGGTTAGGTTAAGGAGAATTAGGTTAGGAATGGGATAGGTTAGGTTAGGTTAGGTTAGAAAATGGGTTAGGTTAGGTTAGGTTAGGTTTCTAAAAGGGTTTTTAGGTTAGAAATGGGCTTAGGTTAGTTAGGTTAGGTTTGGTTAGGTTTTGGTTAGGTTAGGTTAGGTTAGGAATGGGTATTAGGCTTAGGCTAGGTTGGTTAGAATGGAATAGGTTAGGTTAGGTAGGTTGGGTTTTAGGTTAAATTAGGTTAGGTTAGGAATGGATAGGTTAGGTTAGGTATTAGGGTAGGAAATGGGTTAGGTTAGGGTTAGGTTAGGTAGAAATGGGTTGGGTTAGTTAGGTTAGTTTAGGTTAGGGTAGGTTAGGTTAGTTAGGTTAGGTTAGGTTTAGTTAGGTTAGGAATGGGTTAGGCTAGGTTAGGTAAGGTTAGGTTAGGTTAGGCTAGGTTAGAAATGGGTGGTGAGTTAGGTTAGGTTAGCGTAAGGTTAGGTTAGGTAGGTTAGCTTAGGAATGGGTTAGGTTAGGCTAGGTTAGGTTAGGAATGGATTAGGTAAGGTTAGGTAAGGTAGGTTAAGGTTAGGTTAGAAATGGTTTGGGTTAGGTTAGCGTTAGGTTAGGTTAGGTTAGGTTAGGTTCGTTAATTAGGTTAAGGTTAGGGAATGGGTAGGTTAGGTTAGTTAGGTAGGTTAGGTTAGGTTAGAAAGGGCTTAGTTAGGTTAGGTTAAGGTTAGGTTAGGTTAGGTTAGAAATGGGTTAGTTTAGTTAGTAGGTTTAGGTTTGGTTACGCGTTTGGTTAGGTTCAGGATTAGGTTAGGAATGGGTTAGGTTAGGCTAGGTTAGGTTAGGAGGATTAGGTTAGGTTAGGTAGGTTTAGGTTAGGTTAAAATTAGGTAGGTTAGGAATGGGATAGGTTAGGTTAGGTTAGGTTAGGGAATGGGTTAGGTTAGGTTTAGGTTAGTTAGAAATGGGTTGGGTTAGGTTTAGGTTAGTTTAGGTTAGGTTAGGGTAGGTAGAATGGATAGGTGGTTAGGTTAGGTTACGTTAGGTTAAGTTAGATTAGGTTAGGAATGGGATAGGTTAGGTTAGGTAGGTTAGAAATGGGTTAGGCTAGGTTAGGTTAGGTTAGGTTAGGTTATGAATGGGTTAGGTTATAGGTAGGTTAGTTGGGTTAGGTTTGGTTAGGTTAGGTTAGGTTAGGAAGGGTTAGGTTAGGCTAGGTAGGTTAGGAAGGATTAGGTTAGGTTAGGTTAGTTAGGTTAGGTTAGGTAGGTTAAATTCGGTTAGGTAGGAATGGGATAGGTTAGGTTAGGTTAGTTAGGAAATGGGTTAGGTTAGGTTAGGCTAGGTTAGAAAGGGTTGGTTAGGTTAGGTTAGTTTAGGTTAGGTTAGGGTTAGGTTAGGTTAGGTTAAGGATTAGGTTAGGTTAGGAAATGGGTTAGGCTAGGTTAGGTCGGTTAGGTTAGGTTAGCTAGGGTTAGAAATGGGTTGGGTAGGTTAAGGGTAGGTAAGGTTTAGGTGTTAGGTTAGGTTAGGTTAGGAATGGGTTAGGTTAGGCTAGGTTAGGTTAGGACTGGATTAGGTAGGTTAGGTAAGGTTAGGTTAGGTTAGGTTAGAAAATGGTTTGGGTTAGGTTAGGTTTAGGTTAGTTAGGTAGGTTAAGTTTAGGTTAGGTTAGGAATGGGATAGGTTAGGTAGTTAGGTTAGGTTAGTTAGGTAGAAATGGGTTTAGGTTAGTTAGGTTAGGTTAGGTTAGGTTAGAAAATGGGTGAGGTTAGGTTAGTTAGGTTAGGTTTGTAGGTTTGGTTAGGTTAGGTTAGGTTAGGAATGGGTCTAGGTTAGGCTAGGTTAGGTGAGGAATGGATTAGGTTAGGTTAGGTAGGTTAGAAAATGGGTTGGTTAGGTTAGGTTAGTTTAGGTTAGGTTAGTGTTAGGTTAGGTTAGGTTAGTTAGGTTAGGAATGGGTTAGGCTAGGTTAGGTAAGCGTAAGGTAGGTAGGCTAGTTGTTCGAAATGGGTTGGGTTAGGTAGGTTTTAGGTAAGGTTAGGTTAGGTTAGGTTAGGGTTAGGAATGGGTTAGGTTAGGCCCGGTTAGGTTAGGAATAGATTGAGGTAAGGGATTAGGTAAGGTTAGGTTAGGTTAGGTTAGAAATGGGTTGGGTTTTTTTAGGTTAGGTAGGTTAGGTTAGGTTAGGGTAGGCTAGGTTAGGTTAGGTTAGGTTAGGTAGTGTAGGTTTGTTAGGTTAGGTTAGGTTAGGATAGGGTTAGGTTAGGGCTAGGTTAGGTTAGGAATGGATTACGTTAGGTTGATTAGGTAGCGTTAGGTAAATTAGGTAGGTTTAGGAATGGGATAGGTTAGGTTAGGTTAGGTTAGGAATGGGTTAGGTTAGGTTAGGTAAGGTTAGGGTTAGGCTAGGTTTAGGGCTGGTTATTGGGTTAGGCTAGGTTTAACGCATGGACAGCAAGCGCACTTCTAACTCCACTTGAGTTCTGGCACCATGGTGCACAGAATGAAGGAATAAAGAGGGAACGCTTCGAGTTTTTACTCGTTAACCAACATCCGGGTAAGAGACCCGGCTCCGAGCACCGATGCGTTTTAAACAACATGGGAAACTATTTTCCGACCACACCCCCTCCCTCAGCCACATCCCCATCCCCCCCCCCCCCCACAACACACATAGAAACATATTACCACACACATGCACCGACACGAAGTAAGACACTTTCCTCTGCGGCTACATAAACACAAACAACTTAAACCACGAAACCCCTCCACCACACCTTTTGAGGAGGAGGATGTCGCCAGGCTGATAAAAACGAACGCCACGCCGAGCACCGGGCCCCACAGGCATCCACCTGGCCCACATCAAAAATCTCCCCCACCAATCATTCCTCACTCACACACATTTTCAACGCCTCGCTCGCCACAGGCTATTTCCAAAAGGCCTTCAAAACAGCCACCACAATTCTCATCCCGAACCGGTAAAAGCCCTCACCTCGCCGAAAATTACCGGCCGATTAGCCTCCTCGACATCTAGGAAAGACCTTTGAAAGACTGTAGCACCCGACTTAAGACGCCACCTCGAGACAAAAAACCTCCTGTCCCCAAAGCAGTTTGGCTTCAGGCAAGGACACTCCACCGACGCGCGCTAAACACCATAGTGGCCTACCTCAAAGGGAGCACACAAACCAAGCTATTATAAAACCAGTTCTAGTGACAAAAAGACGTAAAACAAGCATTCGACACCGTGTGTCACACAGGACTCAAAATATAAAAATGTAACGACTTGACCTCCCATTTGACAAAAGACTACTATGTAACTCCTGAGCAGACAGACAGATGAGGACTCCGCCTCATACAGACATACTTTCCGACCCTTTTACACCCACTAGCCGGGGTCCCACCAGGGCTCTATCCTTTCCCCAATCTCTTTAAACATGTAACTCATGACCTACCTGACCCGACACAACGAGGAATCTCTGACCATTCAATATGCAGATGACGTGACACTACTAGCACGCTCAGACATTTAGACCCAACTAAATGATCGAATCCAATGGAAATTAATGCAACCAGCCTGTGGGAACTCAAATAGAGGAATTCACGCACACCCTCAAAAAACAAAGCCCACTTACTTTAATATAAAAGGAGAAAGCGAGACTAATATATCTATACCCGTTCTCACACAAACCAAACCAATCCCCGAGTAGAAATAATAACAGTACTCGGCCTTAACATAGCAGGGGTCTCAGATTCTACTCACACACAAAGCCAAATTCAGGTATCGCGGACCCAGTAAAGAGCAGCTGGCAGAGTTCCGCTACAGCGGCACGCGCACAAAAGATTCTTTCAAAGCCCTTGTTCTACCACACTTAAACTACTGCCCTCTCATTCCTCTCTCTAGTGGCAAAAAACAAATCTTCTTCCAAAACTACAGAGGATCCAGAACAAGTCACTACGCTCCGCCTTAGGAGTAAATGAGTACGACTCCGGTCCTCTGTCTCCCTTCACGAGGAGACAAACATCCTTCCATCAAACATCACACTATACAAACAGAGCACAAAAACGACTCACCATGTTCCAACACACACCTGACACATGACACCTTCATCGACACTCTCCGCGAGCTTATCGTCTTCCCCGAACAAACTTCTAACACCAAACCCCAACCCCCACTTCCAATTCTGACAACATAATCACTTCTGTTTCCCACTCACTCCTCTTATTTCCACTAACCCTTTTTTTTCCACCCGCTTCCACCGGGGAGGGCCAGGCTTTGGCCAGACCTTCCTTACACACTCTCTGTTGGTATTGTTTAAGATGTGCCAACCGCTGGCAGCAGCGAGTCGCGACAGCCAGGTCGAGACCACGTTTCTGCCACAAACGATTCCTCAAACAGGTGTCACACAGCCACGACTCTATCATTTCCTGTCTGGAAATAACCACACCCTTCCACAGGGTTTTCCTCAGGCGAGGCAAGCAGTCGGTCCCGAGACTGTTTTTTTCTCACTTATTGTCTTATAGCTTTGTATTCATATTTTTTGTTTTAAAAATTATTTTTTTGATAAGGTGGTGCTGCGTGCAACGCCCTGCACCTCTTCAACGGTTCAGGGCAGGAGGGTTTTCCAGCCAGGCGGGCCAAGCTGACAGGCCATGGGTGGCCACGGCTAAATGACGTGACCAGCGCAGCCGCGACGGCCCGTCTTCCGCATGGATCCCCCCCTAACCTACACTCTCTAACCATCTGTCCTCCCTCCGTGCGAGTCTCTCAGGAAAGCCAGGACGATGGCGGCGCAAGGCAACCAAAGTTTTAAAGTTCGAGACCCGGACCCTTGCGTCATCACCGACGGCCTCCACACCCGCGGGGGAGCAGACCTGGTTTCACCACCACACACCAGCGGGATGAAGACTGGTTGTTCTTTCGGATCGTCCGTCGGGGTTGTAAAACTTTTGTCGGTCGGTGGGGAAGCAAATTCGGTCGTAACTCTCTCCGTTGTCCTTCTCACAAACTCTCACTCTCATTCCGTGGTTCGGACGAGGCAACATAAATCCAATGACCCCTTCGCTCTACGAAGGATTCCTGTCCCCCTTTTATGCTAATACAAAACTTTTTATCCTACAAATCGCACTCGTTCCACTTTCCCACCCCCTCCCCGTCTTCTATCTCACTGATACTATCCTACCGTGGTTCGGACGAGGCCACATTCAATCCAATTGACACCCTCTGCTATACGGAGGTAATCTTACCTTTTTTACGCTGCGCAAAACTTTATACTCTACAATCCACTCAATTCCGCTCGCTTCCCCTCTCTATCAGTGGTTCGGATCCCACGTAAAACTGTAGGTCCCTCCGCTATACGGAGTCCTTTCTTCCCCTGTCCAATCTCTGAAAAAATAAAACAAAACAAAAAAAACACTTTGAATTTCAGATTCTTTCACTAAAATTTTTCACAATTCCTTCTCCTGTTTGTATAGGTTCTGGAACGCAGAGAGGTAGTGGAGAAATGAAGCCCAGCAGCCCGTGCGGGTTGCCGAGGAGTATAAGGGTGTGCCGCGCTACATGGCTAATGACAGAAAAAAAAGCAAAACAATACAATAAACCAAACAACAACAGCAACAACAAAAACAAGATAAGAAGAAAGAAGAACGAAGAGAAGAAGAAAAACAAGTCAAGCGTGAAGAAAGAAAAATCAAGAACAAAAACCAAAAACCGAAGAACTGGTGGGAGGCGGGTGGGCGCGGGGTTGTCCTGGTGTGGTCCGGAGCACCATTTCCGAGGCCCATGTCTGCCAAGCCGCCCCAGAGTGGTTTCTGTTTGCTCGTGCGAGATGGAAAGCGTGTCGTTAGGTCGCGATCGACTCACACATAAAACACAAAAAAACCATACAGCACCTGGGTCAAGCCCCGGAGATTTTTCTCTTACTAGCCTCCTTTCTCTCACCAATCTATTCTTCTCCCTGTCCCCAATTCCCCATCTCCTGCTTTCTCGTTTTATATTCTGATTTCTGATGGGGAAGTGGGACAGGGGGAGAAGAATAGATGGGGGAGAGAAAGGAGCAGTAAGAGAAAAAGTCTCCGGGGCTTGAAACCCAGGGCTGTATGTTTTTTGTGTGTGTTTATGTTGTGAGCGATATCGACTAACGACACGCTGTCCCATCTCGCACGAGCAAACAGAAAAACCACTCTGGGGCGGCTTGGCGACATGTGGCCTCGGAAGATGGTGCTCCGGACCCACCCAGGGACAACCCCGCCCCACCCCCGCCTCCCACCAGTTCTTCGGTTTTGGTTTTGTTCTTGATTTTTCTATCTTCACGCTTGAATGTTTTTCTTCTTCTCTTCGTTCTCTTTCTTCTTATCTGTTTTTGTTTTGCTGTGTTGTTTGTTTTATTGTCTTGTTTTGCGCTTTTTTTCTGTCATTGCCATGTACGCGCGCACACCATGATTACTTCCTCGGGCACCCCGCACGGGCGGCTGGCGTCATTCTCTCCACTACCTCTCTCGCGTTCCAACATATACAACAACAGGAGAAGGAAATTGTGGAAAAATTAGGAAAGAAGTCTGAGATTAAAAAGTGTTTTTGTTTTGTTTTATTTTTTCAGACGATTGGACAGGGAGAAGGACTCGTACGGCGAGGGACCTACAGTTTTACGTGGGATCCGAACCACTGATAGAGAGGGGAAGGGAGCGGAATGGAGTGGATTGTAGGAGTATAAAGTTTTTTGCAGAGCGTAAAAAAGGGTTAAGATTACCTCCGTATAGCAGAGGGGTCATGGGATGTAATTGGCCTCGTCCGAACCACGGTAGGATAGTAGCAGTGAGATAGAAGATGGGGGAGGGGGTGGGCAGTGGGAACGGAGGGATTTGTGGAGTAAAAAGTTTTGTAAGTAGCAATTAAAAAGGGGGACAGGAATACCTTCGTAGAGCGAAGGGGTCATTGGATGTTATGTGGCCTGTCCGAACCACGGAAGGAGAGTGAGAGTTGGTGGAGAAAGGACACGGAGAGAGTTACGACCGAATTGCTTCCCCACCGACGACAAAAGTTTTAAACCCGACGACGATCCGAAAGACAACCAGTCTTCTATCCCGCTGGGTGTGGTGTGAAACAGGTCTGCTCCCCCGGGGTGTGGAGGCCGTCGGTGATGACCGCAAGGGTCCGGGGTCTCGAACTTTAAAACTTGGTTGCTTGCGCCGACATCAGTACTTGGATTTCCTAGAGAGACTAGCACGGAGGGAGGAACAGATGTTTAGAGAGTGGGTTAGGGGGGGGATCCATGCGGAAGACGGGCCGTCGGCAGCGCTGCGGCTGGTCACGTCATTTAGCCGTGGCCACCCATGGCCTGTCAGCCATGGCCCGCCTGGATGGAAAACCCTCCGGCCTGAAACCGTTTGAAGAGGTGCAGGGCGTTGCACGCAGCACCAGCTCTTATCAAAAAAAATAATTTTTAAAAAACAAAAAATATGAAATACAAAGCTATAAGACAATAAGTGAGGAAAAACAACAGCCGGGACCGAGTCTGCGTGCCTCGCCCTGAGGAAACCTGTTGGAAGGGTGTGGATTTCTGGGACAGGGAAAGGATAGAGTCGTCGGCTGTGTGAAACACTGTTGAGTGAATCCGTGTGTGGCAGAACGTGGTCTCAGACCTGGGACTGTCGCGACTCGCTGCTGCCAGCGGTTGGCAATCTCTAAAAACAATACCACAGAGAGGTGTAAAGGAAGGTTGGCCAAGCCATGGCCCCTCCCCGGTGGGGAAGCGCGCGTGGAAAAAAAAAGGGTTAGTGGAAATAGAGAGTTAGTGGGAAACAGAAGTGATTATGTGTAGATGGAAAGTGGGGGGTTGGGGTTTTGGTGTTAGTAGGTTTGTTCGGGGGAAGACGATAAGCTCGCAGGGCGAGTTGTCGATGAAGGTGTTACATTTGGGTCATGTGTGTGTTGGAACATGGTGATGAGTCGTTTTGTGCTCTGTTGGATAGTGTGATGTTGATGGGAAGGATGTTTGTGTCTCCTCGGAAGGGAGACAGAGGGACCGGAAGTCGTAACACTTTTACTCCTAAGGCGGAGCGGTAGTGACTTGTTTTGATCCTCTGTAGTTTGAGAAGATTGTTTTTGACCACTAGAGAGAGGATGAGAGTGCAGTAGGTTAAGTGTGGGCAGAACAAGGCTTTGAAAAGACGCAATTTGTGCGCGTGCAGATGTAGCGGAACCTGCCCAGGCTGCTCTGTACTGTTGGCCGCGATACCTTAATTTGGCTTTTGTGTGATGATAGAATCTGAGAACCTCTGTCTATGTTAAGGCCGAGACTGTATTATTTCTACTTCGGGATGGTTGTGGGTTGTGTGAGGAACGGGTATAGATCTATTTAGTCTCGGCTTATCTCCTTTTATATTAAAAGTAAGTGGCTTTGGTTTTTTGAGGGTGTGAGTGGGAATCCTCCATTGAGTTCCCATCAGGTCTGGTTGCAGTAATTTCCATTGAGATTCGCACCATCAAGTTGTGGGTCTAAATGTCTTGGAGCGTGCTATAGGTCACGTCATCGCATATTGAATGGTAGAGATCTCGTTGTGTCGGGTCAGGTAGGTCATGAGTGACATGGTAAAGAGAGTTGGGGGAAAAAAAAAAAGGAAATTAAGAGCCCTGGGGGAACCCGGCTAGTGGTGTAAAGGGTCGGAAGTATGTCTGTATGACGGAAGTTCAATCTGTCTGTTTCTGTCAGGAAGTTACATAGTAGTCGTTTGAGTTTCGAATAGGGAGGTCAAAGTCGTTACATAATTTATATTTGAGTCCATTGGTGCCACACGGTGTCGAATGTGTTTTACGTACTTTGTCACTAGAACTGTTTTATAATAGCTTGGTTGTGTGCTTCCCTTGAGGTAGGCCACTATGGTGTTTAGCGCGTCGTCGGTTGGAGTTGTCCTTGCCTGAAAGCCAAACGGCTTTGGGGGACAGGAGGTTTTTTTTCTCGGAGGTCGCGTCTTAATTAGGGGGGTGGGTGTGCATACTAGTCTTCAAAGGTCTTTCCTAGAATGTCGAGGAGGCTAATAGGACGGGTAATTTTCGGCGAGGTGAGGCTTTCTTTTACCGGTGTTTCGGGATGAGAATTGTTGAGTGGCTTTTGAAGGCTTTTGAAATAGCCTGTGGCGAGCGACGGCGTTGAAAATGTGTGTGAGTGAGGAAATGATTGGTGGGGGAGATTTTTGATGATGGGCCAGGGAGGCCTGTGGCCCGCGTGCGCGGCGTGGCGTTCGTTTTAGCAGCCTGGCGGACATCCTCTCCTCAAAAGGTGTGGTGAGAGGGGGTTTCGTGGTTTAAGTTCGTTTGTGTTTATGTAGCCCAGAGGAAAAGTGGTCTACTTCGTGTCGGTGGCATGTGTGTGAGTAATATGTTCTAGTGCGTGGTGATGGGGATGTGCTGAGGGAGGGGTGTGGTCGGAAAATAGTTTCCCAGTGTTGTTTAAACGCATCGGTGACTCGGAACAGGGGTCTTATACCAGGAGGATGTTGTTAACGAGTTAAAAAATCGAAGCGTTCCCTCTTTATTCCCTTCATTCTGTGCACCATGTGCCAGAACTCAGTGGAGTTAGAAGTGGCTTGCTGTCATGCGTTAAAACCTAGCTAACCCAATAACCTAGCCCTAACTAGCCTAACCTTAACCTTACCGAACCTAACCAACCATTCTAACCTAACCTAACCCCAAACTATCCCATTCCTAACCTAACCTAATTTAACCTAACCTAATAACCTAATCTAACCTACGTAATCCATTCCTAAAACCTAACTAGCATAACCTAAACCCATTCCGCAAACCCTGAACCTCACCTAAAACAAACACTAACCATAACCGAAGCCTAAACTTAACCTAACCTAGCCATAAACCTAACTAACTAACCTAACCAACCTAACCCAACCCATTCTAACCTACATAACCTTAACTTACCGAACCTTACCCCATCTATTCCTACCTAACCTGGCTTCAACCTAACCATCCTAAACTAAACCTAACCTAACCAACCTTACTAAATACCTAATGACCTAACCCAACCCATTTCTAATGCAGCGCTAACCTAACCTTACCTTACCTAAACCTAGCCTAACCCATATCATAATAAACCTAACCTAACTAACCTAACCAAACCTAAACTAAAACTAACCTAACTACCCAACCAAGTTCATTAACCTAACCTACCTAACCTAATCCATTCCTAACCTAACCTAGCCTAATAACCTAACCATCCTAACCTAAACCTAACCTAACCAAACCTAACCAAGACCTTAGACACTAAACTAACCTAACCTTCAACCCATTTCTAACCTAACAGAACCTAAAAACTAACCTAACCCTAACCCATTTCATAACCGAACCTAACCATAACTACCTAAACCCTAACATCCCATTCCTAAACTCAAAACTAAACTTAACCTAACCTAACTAACATAACCTACACCTAACCCACCCATTCTAACCAACCTAACCGAACCTTACCTAACCGTTACCTAATCCATTCCTAACCTAAACTAGCCTAAATCACTAACCATGTCACCTAACGCTAACACCAACTAACCTAACCTGCTACCCTACACCTCACCATAACACCGGAACACACAACCCATTTCAACTCGTAAGCCTCAAACTAACCTAGACCTTATCCTAACCTAGCCTTAACCATTCCTAACCTCCTAACCTAACATAAACCTAACCTAACCTAAGCCAACTATAGCTCTAAAAAACTAACGAACCTAAAACCCAACCCATTTCTTACCTAACTAAACTAGTAAACCCATTGCCTAAACCTAACCTAACCTAACCCATTCCCATTCCTAACCTAACCTAATACCTAACATAACCTAACCTAAATCCAACCTAACCTAACCTAATCCATTCCCAACACTCTAACCTAGCCTAACCTAACCCATTCCTAACCTAACCGAACCTAAACCAAACCCAACGAAACCGAACCTGACGAACCTAACCCAGTTTTCTAACTCTAACCGAACCCGTAATCCGAACCTAACTCGAACCCATGGCTAACCTAAAACCTAACCTAACCTATCCCATTCCGAACCTAATACTAATTTAACCTAAACCTAACCTAGAACTAACCTAAACCTAATCCATTCCTAACCTAACCCCTAACCTAACCTAAACTAACCGTAACCTAACCAAACCCATTTCTAACCTAACCTAACCTAACCTAACTCCATTCTAACCTAACCTAACCTAACCTATCCCATTCCTAACCTACCTAATTTAAACCAAACTAACCTAAACCTAACCTAACCTAATCCATTCAGTAACCTTAACCTAGCCTAACCTAACCCATTCCTAACTAACCTAACCTAACCAAAAGCCTACCAAACCGAACCTAAACCTAACCTAACTAACCCATTGTTCCCTAACCGAACCTAACCTACATAACCGAACCTACCTAACCCATTTCTAACCTACCTAACCTAACCTAACCTAATAACCTATCCCATTCTAACCGAACCGAACTTAACCTACCAACCTGAACCTAACCTAAACCTAACCGAACCTAACCCAACCCATTTTACCTCAACCTTAACCTAACCGTACCTAACCCACCGAATCCATTCCTAACCTAACACTAGCCTAACCTAACCCATTCTAAGCAACCTAACCTAACCTAACCTTACCTAACCGTAAAACCTAACCCAACACATTTCTAAACTAGGCCTAACCTAACCTAACATTACTACCTAAACCTAACCCATTCCTAACCGAAACCTAACCTAACTAACCTTAACCAACCTAAGGCCTAAACCATAACCTAACACATAACCGAACCGAACCCAACTCCATTTCTAGACCTAACCGAACCTAACCTAAACCCCTTCCTAACACCTAACCTAACCTAACCTAATCCCCTTCCTAACCGAACCTATTTAACATGAACCTAACCTAACATAACCTAACCCTAATCCATTCTACACCTAACCTAGCCGAAACCAACCCATTCCTAACCTAACCTAACCACACCAAACCTAACCAAACCGAACCTAACCCACCTAACCCATTTCTAACTAACTAACCTAAAACATAACCTAACCTACCCATTTTCTAACCTTAAACCTTAACCTAACCTATGCCCATTCCCTAACTATTCTAAACTTAACATAACCTAAAACCTAAACTACCTAACTAAAATCATTCCTAGACCCTACCCTAGCATAGCCTAATCCATTTCCTAAACCCTAACCTAACCTAACCGAACTACCTAAGCCTAAACCATTTCTAAACTAAAACCTAAACTTAACCTACCCATTCCTAAACCTAAACCTAACCCAACCTAACCTACACCCATTGTCTAACATAACTAACCAAGCTTACCTAGCCCATTTCTAACCTAACCCTAACCTACCTAACCTAACCCTAATCAGCGATATATGAGTTAATTTTTTTTTAAATTCACAGAGTCGCGATTAAGGACGATTTACTAAATATCCACCTTCCATATATTACGCCTAATACATAAAACTAACCTAGCCAACCCTAACCTAAACCTAACCTATACCTCACCAACCCCTTCCTAACCTAGAACCTAACCGTAAACCCAACCCATTTGTCTAACCGGAACCTAACCTAACCTAATCTAACTAACTGAACCCCATTCATAGGCCTAAACCATATCCTATCCCATTAACCTAAACCTAACTTAACCTAAGCTAACCTAACCAACCTAACCTAACCTAACTAATATTTGGCCAATAGTTTACAAAGATAGAAACAAAAAAACTAAATTCTTTAAGTTAATAAATAAATCGTTATACGCAAAACCTGGTTTTTATTCTTTTTGTTTTGTTTTCCTTTTATAGATACCCAAAAAATGATACGAATTACAATTATAGGATAATCTCAATCTTATAAAACAAAGTTACATAAAATTATATTATTTGGGCAATAGCTACAAGATATATTAAAAAAAAAACTATAGTCTTTAGGGGATAATAATATACATTTTAGGAAAAAAATGGGCATTTCCTTTTATAGAGACCAAAAAAATTATTTACGTATTACATTAGAGATAATATTAAAAGGTCTACAAATATATTACTCAATAAATTAATGTAATATTGTTTTGTTTTTTTTAGGGCAAAATAGTTAAACTAGATTGGGGCAATAGTTAACAAGAATATAGTTAACTTAGTTTTTTTAGTAACTAGATTCTGTATTGTGGAGACCGAGAAAAAAAAAAAAAAGGAAGAAAAGATATTGTAACTTGTTTTCTAGTATAAGGGTTCAATTAAGGAGTGACAGGTAAATTTTGTCCTAGAATTTTTTATTTTTTTATTATTCGCCCATCTCTCTCGTCTATTTTGTGAGGGGGGGGATGGGGAGGGCTATCTCCGATAAAACCCCAATAAAACTCCCCCCCCCCCCCCAATCTCCTTGATTTACCCCCCCCCTGAGGCAGGCGGCCAAACCACGCAATGTTCCGGAAGGGACAAGGCGGCGAGGGAGGGTGGGAGGGAGGGACTGGAACTGGTGCTGGGTGGTGATTGGCCAGAAACTTCCTATCTCCCCTACCTCACCCGGAAGAATAGAAAATATATAAAAGAGAAAGCTAGGAGGGGAGATGGGGAAGTGGGGACAGGGAGAAGAATAGATGGGTGAGGGGAAAGGAGGCTAGTAGAGAAAAAGTCTTCGGGGCTTGACCCAGGTGCTGGATGTTTTTTGAGTGTTTTTGTTGTGAGTTCGAACTCGACCTAAACTACACGCTTTCCTATCTCGCACGAGCAGACAGAAACCACTCTGGGGCGGCTTGGCAGGACATGGCCGGAAGATGGTGCTCCGGACACACCAGGACAACACACGCGCCCACCCCGCCTCCCACCAGTTCTTCGTTTTGGGTTTGTCTTGATTTTCTTTCTTTCCACGCTTGACTTGAATTTCTTCTTCTCTTCGTTTTCTTTCTCTTATCTTCTTTCTTCTTATCTTGTTTTTGTTGTTGCCTGTTGTTGTTTGTTTTATTTGTCTTGTTTTTGCCTTTTTTTCTGTCCATTGCCATGTACGCGAGCACACCCTGATACTCCTCGGCTACCCGCACGGGCGGCTGGCTTCATTTCTCCACTTACCTCTCTCAGCTTCCAAACAGATACTACCAGGAGAAGGAAATTGTGAAAACTTTAGTGAAAGAAGTCTGAGATTAAAAGTGTTTTTTTTGTTTTTTTTGTTTTTTTTGTTTTTTTTTATTTTTTCAGAGATTGACAGGGAAGAAGGAACTCAGTTAGAGACGGAGGGACCTACAGTTTTACGTGGGATCCGAACCACGGATAGAGAGGGGAAGGCAGAGCGGAATGGAGTGGATTGTAGGAGTATAAAGTTTTGCAGCAGCGTACAAAAAGGGTTATAAGATTACCTCCGTATAGCCAGAGGGGGCATGGGGTTTAATGTGGCCTCGTCGAACCAACGGTAGGATAGTAGCAGTGATGATAGAAGACGGTGGAGGGGGCGGTGGGAAGTGGAACGGAGTGGATTGTAGGAGTTAAAAAGTTTTTTGTAGTAGCATAAAAAGGGGGGACAGGATACTTCGTAGAGCGAAGGGGTCATTGGATTTTATGTGGCCTCGTCCGAACCACGGAATGGAGAGTGAGAGTTGGTGAGAAGGACAACGGAGCGAGAGAGTTAGCGACCCGAATTTGCTTCACCCACTGACCGGACAAAAGTTTACAAACCCGACGGACGATCCGAAAGACAAACCAGTCTTCATCCCCGCTGTGTGTGGTGGTGGTTGAAAACCAGGTCTTGCTCCCCCGCGGGTGTGGAGGCAGTCGGTGATGACCGCAAGGGTCCGGGTCTCGAACTTTAAACTTGGTTGCCTTGCCGCCGCCATCAGTCTTGGCTTTTCCTGAGAAGGAGACTCGCACGGAGGGAGGACGATGGTTAGAGAGTGTGGTAGGGCGGGGGATCCATGGCGGAAGACGGGCCGTCGGCGGCTGCGCGGTCACGGTAATTTAGCCGTGGCCACCCAGGCCTCGTCAGTCTTGGCCGCCGGATGGAAAACCGGGATGGCCCGAAACCGTTTTGAAGAGGGTGCAGGCGTTGCACGCAGACACCAGCCTTATCAAAAAATATTTTTTAAAAAACAAAAAATATGAATACAAAGCGATAAGACAATAAGTGAGAGAAAGAAAAAAACAAAACAGCCGGGACCGACTGCGGCCTCGCCCCGAGGAAACATGTTGGAAGGGTGTGGTTAATTTCAGGGACAGGAAAGGATAGGTCGTGGCTGTGTGAACACTGTTGAGGAATCCGTTTGTGGCTCCCAGAAAACGTGGTCTCGACCTGGGCTGTCGCGACTCGCTGCTGCCCAGCGGTTGGCACATCTCTAAAACAATACCCAGAGAGTGTGTAAGGAAGGTTGGCCAAGCCTGGCCCTCCCGTGGAAGCGGGTGGAAAAAAAAAGGGTAGTGGAAATAAGAGGAGTTAGTGAGAAAACAGGAAGTGAATTATGGGTTAGATTGGAAGTGGGGGGTTTGGGTTTGGTGTTAGTAAGTTGTTCGGGGAAGACGATAAAGCTCGCGGGAGAGTGTCGTTGAAGGTGTACATTGTTGTCATGTTGTGTGTGGGAAAGTTGATTCGTTTTGTGCTCTGTTGTGTATGTGTGATGGTGATGGGAAGGAGTTGGTCTCCTCGTGAAGGGAGACAGAGGACAGGAAGTGTACCACCTTACTCTAAGGCGGAGCGAGGAACTTGTTATGGATCCTCTGTAGTTTGCGAAGATTAGTTTTGCCACAGAGAGAGGATGAAGGGGGCAGTAGGTTAAGTGCTGGTAGAACAAGGGCTTGAAAAGATGCAATTTGTGCGCGCGCCAGCTGTAGCGGAACCTGCCCAGGCTGACTCTGTACTTGGCCGCGATACCCTAATTGGCGTTTTGTGTGGTGATTGAATCGGAGATGTTTATCTATGTTAAGGCCGGAGTAATAGCTTATATATTACTTCGGGGATGGTGTGGGTTGTGTAGAAACGGGTATAGATATATTAGTCTCGGCTTCTCGCTTTTTATAATTAAAGTAAGTGACTTTCGTTTTTTTGAGGGTGTGAGTGAATCCTCCACTTGAGTTTCCAACAGGCTGGTTGCAGTAATTTCCCATTGGATGCGGTCAGTTAAAATGATCTACTTTGTCTGGAGCGTGCTAAAAGTGTTCACGTCGTCTGGTACTGAATTGGTCGTGATTCTCGTTGTGTCGGGCAGGTAGGTCAGGAGTGTACATGTTAAGAGAGTTGGGGAAAGGATAGAGACCTGGGGGACCCCGGCTAGTGTGTAAAAGGGTCGGAAAGTATGTATGTATGGACGGAAGTCTGATACGTCGGTCTGTCAGAGAAAGTGCCATATAGTCTTTTGGGCAGAATAGGGAGGTCTCAAATTCGTTACATTTTTATTTGAGTCCTGTGTGCCACACGGTGTTCGAATGCTGTTTTACGTCTTTTGTCACTAGAAACTGTTATGATAACTAGCTTGGTTGTGTGCTCCCTTTGAGGTAGGCCACTATGGTTGTTTAGCGCGTCAGTCGGTGGAGTGTCCTTGCCTGAAAGCCAAAACCTGCTTTGGGGGACAGGAGGTCCTTTGGTCTCGAGGTGCGTCTGAAGTCGGGGCATACTATAGTCTTTCAAATAGTTCTTCCCTAGAATGTCGGAGAGGCTAATCTGTCGGTAATTTTCGGCGAGGTGAGGGCTTTCCTGGGTCGGCGATGAGAATTGTGGTGGCGGTTTTGAAGGCTTTTGGGGAAATAGCCTGGGCGAGGCGAGGCGGTAAAAATGTGTGTGAGTGAGGAATGATCGGTGGGGGGAGATTTTTAATGATGGGGCCAGGTGATGCCTGTGGGGCCGGTGCGCGGCGTTGGCGTTCTGTTGAGTAGACTGGCGACATCTCCTCCTCAAAAGGTGTGTGAGAGGGGTTTGTAGGTTTACGTTGTTTGTGTTTATGTAGCCAGAGGAATAGGTGTCTACTTCGTGCGGTGCATGTGTGTGGTAATATGTCTATGTGTGTTGTGCTGGGGATGTGGCTGAGGGAGGGGGTGTGGTTCGCGAAACAGTTTCCCAGTGTGTTTAAACGCATCGGTGACTCGGACGGGGTTCTCTTACCCGGATGTTGTTGACGAGTAAAAAACCTCGAAAGCGTTCCCTCTTATTCCCTTCATTCTGTGCACCAGGTGCCAGAAACTCAGTGGAAGTTTTAGAAGTACGCTTGCTGTCCATGCGCTGTACTAAACCTTTTCCAGTATGTGTCGGGTCAGTCGGTAACGCTCGTCGAGACGTGTTGGCGTAGAATGTTTAGGTTTCTCCCCTGGACTCGGATTGTGATTTGAATGTTGCGTGCAAAGCGTGTCTGTAGCAGATAAGGAGACGTTGTGTCCGGTAGAGGGTTTAAAGTCATAGAAAATTTTGTGTTGTTTTCTGGGTATGTACGTGTTAGCAGCGGTTGAGGATGTTTTCTTGAAGGTGTTTATGGCTGTGTCAAGATTGAGTGTGGAGGTTTTCTAGTGGTGTGGGGTTGTGTGGTTTGCAAAGGGCATTCCTTGAAGTCTGGCCCAGTTTGCGTTTCTTGTAGTCAAAGTAAGTGGTGAAGGGACGGAAATAGAGGTTTGTGGAAAGGCGGAGAATTAGTGGTATGTGATCCGAGCCACAAAGGGGGCCGGACGAGAGGATGGTGGTGTAGGTGAATGGACTGTCCTGTTGGTGATGCAAGGTCGGGTCGCCGTGCCACCATTTCCAAGGAAACAGGTTGGGAACGTATGGCACGAGAAAGCGGAAGGGCGTTTCAAGTTTACATTGGTTGTAGCTGAAGGCCGTGTGGTTGTGCCATGCCGTGTCTGAAAAGTGGTGTGTGCAGCGTTCAAGATCGGCTATGAGGATAGGACAGGGTATGTTCGTGTGGTTGAATCAGTCGTTTTTATACTGAGTAAGAGGAAAGTCCGGTGGTGGCGTCGAGCGTAAGTTTGTGGCCACCAAGGATGTGGACCAGTGAGGTATGAATCTTGGCTGCTAAGAAAGGAGGTGTAGGCAGTCCACTAAGAAGTCGTGTCGAAGAGTGTGTTTTTATCAGGATGGCTACGCCGTCGTGAGGTATGGCTGTGGTGTTTTTACACGTGTATCCGCTCTACAGTTTTATGGGGGTACTGAGAGCCCCGATGTCATTGAGGGAGGACAATGTCATGGGTTCTAAGGATCTGATAGACTCAGTTATTAGTGACGATATTTTGTATCCGCGACAATTTTAGCTGCCATGAAGGTGCATCATAGCGTACGGTTGTTTTGATTAAAACTATAAGTTACTCGCATTTGCTTACTCCAAGTTTGGCGCGTGTGGTGACAGGGGGGAGCAGAGGTAGCGGGAAGGGAGGAAGGTTATGTTAGTAGTAGGGTAGGGGTAAGAGTGCGTGGGGGGGGCGCGGGTGGCGTTCCCTGCGGTGGGGTCCGGGCGTGTTCGCCCTCGCTGGAGCTATCCAGCTCCTCCCCGCTGTCGATCTCTGAGAAAGAGGACTGATCTTCCTTGCTCTGCTGTATCGGTGGGGGTGTGGTCTCGGTTGGGTGGTGTTGGGTGGTGCGAGTTTTTCCGTGATTTTTTGGTATGAGTGTGTATGTTTAGTTATGAAGGCGTCTGACATTTTGAAGGAGGGTAAACCATTTTCATTTAGTAATTCTGTGACTTCCTCACCGCTCCGTACGTATGGCCGCCATCCCAACGTCCGGTCTTCGCAATTTTTCCCCCCGTTACTAACTAGCGATTTCCATGTTTTTATGAAGTGGGTTTGTATTATTAAGCAAGTGCAGTGGTTGTTAAGGGTAAGATTTAGCCATGGCACTATTCAGGCCAGTAATATAACATCAAAATGAGCAAATACAGAGGTAAGTCACATGACAGACACCCCGAGCCGCGACCGCATACACGCATATAGTCCAAAAAATCGAAAATTTGCACCGGGCCCCACAGGCATCACCTGGCCCATCATCAAAAATCTCCCCCCACCAATCATTTCCTCACTCACACACATTTTCAACGCCTCGCTCGCCACAGGCTATTTCCCAAAAGCCTTCAAAACAGCCACCACAATTCTCATCCCGAAACCCGGTAAAAGCCCTCACCTCGCCGAAAATTACCGTCCGATTAGCCTCCTCGACATTCTAGGAAAGACCTTTGAAAGACTAGTATGCACCCGACTTAAGACGCACCTCGAGACAAAAAACCTCCTGTCCCCAAAGCAGTTTGGCTTCAGGCAAGGACACTCCACCGACGACGCGCTAAACACCATAGTGGCCTACCTCAAAGGGAGCACACAACCAAGCTATTATAAAACAGTTCTAGTGACAAAAGACGTAAAACAAGCATTCGACACCGTGTGGCACACAGGACTCAAATATAAAATATGTAACGACTTTGACCTCCCTATTCTGACAAAAAGACTACTATGTAACTTCCTGACAGACAGACAGATGAGACTCCGTCATACAGACATACTTTCCAACCCTTTTACACACTAGCCGGGGTCCCCCAGGCTCTACCCTTTTCCCCCAACTCTCTTTAACATGTACACTCATGACCTACCTGACCCGACACAACGAGAATCTCTGACCATTCAATAGCAGATGACGTGACACTACTAGCACGCTCCAGACATTTAGACCAACTAACTGATCGAATCCAATGGGAAATTACTGCAACCAGCCTGTGGGAACTCAAATGGAGGATTCACTCACACCCTCAAAAAACCAAAGCCACTTACTTTAATATAAAAGGAGATAACCGAGACAAAATATATCTATACCCGTTCCTCACACAACCCACACCAATCCCCCGAAGTAGAAATAATACAGTACTCGGCCTTAACATAGACAGAGGTCTCAGATTCTATCATCACACAAAAGCCAAATTAGGTATCGCGGCCACAGTACAGAGCAGCCTGGGCAGGTTCCGCTACAGCTGCACGCGCACAAAATTGCATCTTTCAAAGCCCTTGTTCTACCACACTTAACCTACTGCCCTCTCATCCTCTCTCTAGTGGCAAAAACAAATCTTCTCAAACTACAGAGGATCCAGAACAAGTCACTACGCTCCGCCTTAGGAGTAAAGTGGTACGACTTCCGGTCCTCTGTCTCCCTTCACGAGGAGACAAACATCCTTCCCATCAACATCACACTATACAACAGAGCACAAAAACGACTCACCATGTTCCAACACACACATGACACAATGTACACCTTCATCGACACTCTCCCGCGAGCTTATCGTCTTCCCCGAACAAACTTACTAACACCAAACCCCAACCCCCCACTTCCAATCTACACATAATCACTTCACTGTTTCCCACTAACTCCTCTTATTTCCACTAACCCTTTTTTTTCCACCCGCTTCCACCGGGGAGGGCCAGGCTTGGCCAGACCTTCCTTACACACTCTCTGTGGTATTGTTTTAGAGATGTGCCAACCGCTGGCAGCAGCGAGTCGCGACAGCCCAGGTCGAGACCACGTTCTGCCACAAACGGATTCCTCAACAGTGTTCACACAGCCACGACTCTATCCTTTCCCTGTCCTGAAATAACCACACCCTTCCAACAGGTTTCCTCAGGGCGAGGCACGCAGTCGGTCCCGGCTGTTTTTTTTCTCACTTATTGTCTTATAGCTTTGTATTCATATTTTTTGTTTTTAAAAATTATTTTTTTGATAAGGCTGGTGCTGCGTGCAACGCCCTGCACCTCTTCAAACGGTTCAGGGCCGGAGGGTTTTCCATCCAGGCGGGCCAAGACTGACAGGCCATGGGTGGCCACGGCTAAATGACCGTGACCAGCGCAGCCGCCGACGGCCCGTCTTCCGCATGGATCCCCCCCCTAACCACACTCTCTAACCATCTGTCCTCCCTCCGTGCGAGTCTCTCAGGAAAGCCAAGACTGATGGCGGCGCAAGGCAACCAAGTTTTAAAGTTCGAGACCCGGACCCTTGCGTCATCACCGACGGCCTCCACACCCGCGGGGGAGCAGACCTGGTTTCACCACCACACACAGCGGGGATGAAGACTGGTTGTCTTTCGGATCGTCCGTCGGGTTGTAAACTTTTGTCGGTCGGTGGGGAAGCAAATTCGGTCGTAACTCTCTCCGTTGTCCTTCTCACCAACTCTCACTCTCCTTCCGTGGTTCGGACGAGGCCACATAAAATCCAATGACCCCTTCGCTCTACGAAGGTATCCTGTCCCCCCTTTTATGCTACTACAAAACTTTTTACTCCTACAATCCACTCCGTTCCACTTCCCACCCCCTCCCCGTCTTCTATCTCACTGCTACTATCCTACCGTGGTTCGGACGAGGCCACATTAATGACCAATGACCCCTCTGCTATACGGAGGTAATCTTACCCTTTTTTTACGCTGCTGCAAAACTTTATACTCCTACAATCCACTCCATTCGCTCCCCTTTCCCCCTCTCTATCAGTGGTTCGGATCCCACGTAAAACTGTAGGTCCCTCCGCTCTACGGAGTCCTTCTTCCCCTGTGCAATCTCTGAAAAAATAAAACAAAACAAAAAAAACACTTTTAATCTCAGACTTCTTTCACTAAATTTTTCACAATTTCCTTCTCCTGTTTGTATATGTTGGAACGCGAGAGAGGTAGTGGAGAAATGAAGCCAGCCGCCCGTGCGGGGTGCCGAGGAGTATCAGGGTGTGCGCGCGTACATGGCAGTGACAGAAAACAAAGCAAAACAAGACAATAAACAAACAACAACAGCAACAACAAAAACAAGATAAGAAGAAAGAAGATAAGAAGAACGAAGAGAAGAAGAAAACAAGTCAAGCGTGAAGAAAGAAAAATCAAGAAGAAAGAACAAAACCAAAACCGAAGAAAATGGTGGGAGGCGGGGGTGGGCGCGGGGTTGTCCTGGATGTGTCCGGAGCACCATCTTCCGAGGCCCATGTCCTGCCAAGCCGCCCCAGAGTGGTTCCTGTTTGCTCGTGCGAGATGGGAAAGCGTGTCGTTAGGTCGAGATCGACTCACAACAAAAACACACA
The DNA here is from genome assembly GCA_016584305.1 of Chionoecetes opilio. NCBI lineage: Eukaryota > Metazoa > Arthropoda > Malacostraca > Decapoda > Majidae > Chionoecetes > Chionoecetes opilio. Next base: position 23,351 of record JACEEZ010002652.1, read on the forward strand.
AAAAACATACAGCACCTGGGTCAAGCCCCGGAGACTTTTTCTCTTACTAGCCTCCTTTCTCTCACCCATCTATTCTTCTCCCTGTCCCCACTTCCCCATCTCCTGCTTTCTCTTTTTATATTCTATTCTATTCTAATTTGACATCACATTTCCCCAGATCGTCGTATCGTACGCACGTCTCTTTATCTCGCTCTGCATCAGACACCATGACTGGACGCGGCAAGGGAGGCAAGGGTCTGGGGAAGGGAGGAGCTAAGCGTCATCGTAAGGTGCTGCGAGACAACATTCAGGGCATCACCAAGCCCGCCATCCGTCGCCTAGCACGCAGAGGGGGTGTAAAGCGCATCTCTGGGCTCATCTACGAGGAGACACGAGGTGTGCTCAAGGTGTTCCTCGAGAACGTTATCAGGGATGCCGTAACCTACACCGAGCACGCCAAGCGCAAGACTGTCACGGCCATGGACGTGGTGTATGCCCTGAAGCGCCAAGGACGCACTCTGTATGGCTTCGGTGGTTAATATCTCCACTACCGTCTGTCTCTTCAGCGTACATACATATATACAAATAAACCCGGACCTTTATTTAAAAGGTCCACATCCATTTGCTTCAAGATGATTGTTGGACAAGGTCTTAAGTTTTTCTTTCTTTCTTGGTTTTCTTCTTAAATATTTGCAATGACTATTTAAGAAATATTATTCATAATATTTATTCATTATCACGGTGTTGTTATGGACTGTATTATAGATATTAAGCCGTGAGTAAGAGCAAGATAATAAAAAGGGTCGGGAATATGAGTATGAATTTGGCCTGACAACTACTACCGCCTGCCGCTGCTGGGTGCGCAGGAGTAATTAGACAAACAAAAAAATACCATTCATGTCATTGCCGTTACAATGACAGTAAGTTCATTTGGAGATGGAGAAAGATGCACTCCAATCTTTGTGCAAGATGGCCTCTCAGCCTATACGAGGCTGCCACTAGTACTATTATGATTACTACCATCAGAAGCATCGATACAAAAAATCGTATTACTGCTAGTTATTATTATTATTATTATCACTAGTCTGTCCGTGCAACTCTCAAGACTTATACTTGTGGCTCCTAATAGGAGCCGTATACTATTTGTCTTATGAAAGGAACTTGTGTGCCTTTTACTTCTTCTCTGTCTTCTTGGGAAGGAGCACTGCCTGGATGTTGGGCAGCACACCGCCCTGTGCAATGGTCACGCCGGAGAGTAGCTTGTTGAGCTCCTCGTCGTTGCGGATTGCCAACTGCAGGTGACGAGGGATGATGCGAGTCTTCTTGTTGTCACGTGCAGCGTTGCCGGCAAGCTCCAAGACTTCAGCAGCCAAGTACTCCATGACAGCCGCCAAGTACACGGGGGCTCCAGCGCCCACGCGCTCGGCGTAGTTGCCCTTCCTCAGGAGACGATGGATTCTGCCCACCGGGAACTGAAGTCCAGCCCGACTGGAACGAGACTTTGACTTGCCCTTCACCTTGCCTCCCTTGCCACGTCCAGACATGATGTGATGTGACTACGGGGGTTGGACAAATACTAGTGTTGGGGTGATCCCGCGGTGTATCTGCAATTGACGGCCAACCTACGTTATATATAGGGGGCTCCCGGGTCAGAGACAAAATTTGCAACAATTTCAATCTTCCCCCTTTAACACAACGCCTTCTCTGTAACTTTCTCATGGACCGTCAAATTAGATTCAAACACCAACACACCTACTCCTCCTCCTTTTCCCCTCTCGCAGGCGTTCCTCAAGGTTCCGTTCTCTCCCCAACACTCTACAACATGTACACACGAGACTTACCGGACCCCAGACACCGAGAATCACTTACCATTCAATACGCCGACGACGTCACACAACTCACACGCGCACGGACACTAGATTATCTGTCACGGCGCCTACAAAATGAACTCTCCACCACAAGCCTTTGGGAGCTCAAATGGCGCATCCTCTCTCACCCTCAGAAAACAACAGTAACATACTTCAACATCAAGTCAGAGAGACCACAACTAATTTTCCTCTACCCTTTCCTACCAAACGCCACTCCAATCCCCCATAGAAAAACAAATAAGGTTCTCGGTCTCAACATAGATAATTCCCTCCGCTTTAGTAAACACATTACCCAGAAGGCAGGCCACGCTAGAACAGTACTCAGTAGCCTATATAGATTCCGCGAAGCCAACGAGAAAACCAAACTTCACCTATTTAAAGCATTAGTACAACCACTTTTAACTTACTGTCCCTTGGCCCTCTCCTTAACAGCTAAATCTAACCACCTGAAACTACAAACCATTCAAAACAAAGGCCTACGCTTTGCTTTAAATGTCAAATGGCAAGACTTCATAACATGTCGCGAGCTACACGAGACAGCCAACATACCCCCTTTGAACATAATTCACCACAATAGAATCTCGAAACAACTTGACACCTTCCAAATATACCACGATGAAATATACACCATTATAGATTCCTTACCCCCCGCAAATTATCACACACCAAACATAAACCTACTTGACCCCAACCCAGACCCCCCCCAACCTATATACACGCGCCAACCAACATAGCCAGACACCTACACGCCAACATTGTTCCGTGGCACAGCGGGACCGACCCATCTCACTCAATACCCACCAATCACTAGCCAGACACCAAGACGCCAACACTCACGACTCATACCTTCCTCCCGGGACACCAAAAGCCAATGCCAACATTATTATTATTATTATTATTATTATTAAGTAATTTAAACTATGTATCATTATACTTAATGTAATCAACATCATATTTATGTATGCCACAATATAAACCTTGCAACCAGCTAAAACTATGTAAACAGAATGATTTTTGTAATCAATGTATGTATGTGTATTTCAATAAAGAAATTGTGCGCTGAAGAGACGGACGGTCGGTGGTCCCTCGTGTGGGAGTCGGGCGGCGGGCGCCTGGTGCTGCCCTGGGTGTGTCAAGGGCACCTTCTTTTCCCCCCCCCCCCTCCCCTCCTGTGTCGCCCCAGCGTGGTTTTTTTCGATGGACTGAGTCGGGATGAGAGTACAGTACGCGGAGTCCCCCACAATAAAAAACACGAATAGCGCTTGGGTTAAGCCCATGTCTTTTTTCATTCTAGCTCGTTTCTCTCACCCCCTATTCTTCTCCCGTCCCCATTCCCCATCAGAATCGAATAAAAAAGAAAAGCGGAGAGGGGAATGGGGACGGGGAGAAGAAATAGATGGGTGAGAGAAAGGAGGCATAAGAAAAAAAGTCTCCGGGGCTGACCCAGGTCTGTATGTTTTTTTTGTGGTTTTTTTTGTGAGTCGATCTCCCCAAAACGACACGTTTCCCATCTCGCCGAAAACAAAACCACTCGGGGCGGTTGGCAGGACATGGGCCTCGGAAGATGGGCTCCCGGACCACCCAGGACAACCCCGCGCCCCCCCCCCGCCCCCACCAGTTTTTTCGGTTTTGGTTTTTTTTTGATTTTTTTTTCTTCACGCTTGACTTGTTTTTTTTTTCTTTCGTTCTTCTTTCTTCTTATCTTGTTTTTGTTGTTGCTTTTGTTTTTGTTTATTTCTGTTTTGCTTTTTTTCTGCATTGCCATGTAGCGGCACCCCCCGGACCCCCTCGGCACCCCGCACGGGGGGGCTGGCTTCATTTTCACTCCTCTCCGCGTTCCAACATATACAAAAGGAGAAGGAAATGTGAAAAATTTAGTGAAAGAAGCTGAGAAAAAAGGGTTTTTTTTTTTTTTGTTTTATTTTTTCAGAGTTTGGACAGGGAAAGAAGGACTCCGTAGAGCGGAGGACCTCATTTTTACGGGGGATCCGAACCAGATAGGGGGGGAAGGCGAGGGGAATGGAGGGGTTTGTAGGAGTATAAAGTTTGCAGCAGCGAAAAAAAGGGTAAGTTTCCTCCGATAAAAAAAGGGGGTCTTTGGATTTAATGGGGCCTCGTCAAAACCACGGTAGGATAGAGCAGTGAGATGAAGACGGGGAGGGGGTGGGAAGTGGAAGGGAGGGGTTTGTGGAGTAAAAAGTTTGTAGTAGCTAAAGGGGGGACAGGATACCTTCGTAAGCAAAGGGGGTCATTGGTTTTTAATGGGGCCCTGTCCAAACCCACGGAAGGAGAGTGGAGTTGGTGAGAAGGAAACGGAGAGAGTTACGACCAAAATTTGCTTCCCCCCCAAACCGAAAAGTTACAACCCACGGACGACCCAAAAAAGACAACCAGTCTTCTCCCCGCTGTGTGTGGTGGTGAAACCAGGTCTGCCCCCCCGCGGGTGTAGGCCGTCGGTTTGAGCGCAAGGGCCCCGGGTCTCAAACTTAAAATTTGGGTCCCTTGCCCCGCCATCATTTTGGTTTTCCTGAGGATCGCACGGGGGGGAGGACAGAGGGTTAGAGAGTGTGGTTAGGGGGGGGACCATGGGAAAAGGGGGGCCGCGGCGGCTGCCGGTCCGGTCATTTAGCCGGGGCCCCAGGGGCCTGTCAGGTTTGGCCCGCCGGGAGGGAAAACCCCCGGGCCCCTGAACCGTTTAAAGAGGTGCGGGGCGTTGCAGCACCCACCACCCTTTATCAAAAAAATAATTTTTAAAAAAAAAAAATATGAATAAAAAGCTATAAGACAATAAGTGAGAAAAAAACACCCGGCCCGATGCGGCCTCCCCCGAGGAAACCTTTTGGAAGGGTGTGGTTATTCAGGACGGGAAGGAAGAGTCGTGGCGTGTGAACACTTTTGGGGAATCCTTTTTTGGGGCAGAACGTGGTCTCCCCGGGGCTGTCGCGACTCGCTCTGCAGGGGTTGGCACATCTCTAAACTCCCACAGAGAGGGTAAGGGAAAGGTCGGGCCAAAGCCGGGCCCCTCCCCGGGGAAGCGGGGGGAAAAAAAAAGGGGGTTAGTGGAAATAAGAGGATTTTAGTGGGAAACGTAAGTGATTATGTGAAATTTGGAAGTGGGGGGTTGGGGTTTGGTGTTGTGGTTTGTTTTCGGGAAGCGATAAGCTCGGGGAGAGTGTCGATAAAGGGTTGTACTTGTGTATGTGTGTGTTGGAACATGGTGAGTCTTTTTTGTGCTCTGTTGTATGTGTATGTTGGGGGAAGGAGTTTTTCTCCTCGGAAGGGAGACAGAGGCCGAAGTGTACCACTTTATCCTAAGGCGGAGCGTATGACTTTTTTCTGGATCCTTGTTTTTTGAAAGATTTTTTTTTTGCCACTAGAGAGGGGAAAGAGGGCAGTGGGTTTAAGTGTGGTAGAACAAGGGTTTGAAAAGATGCAATTTTGTGCGCGTGCAGCTTAGGGGAAAAACCTCCCCGGGCTGCTTGTCTGTGGCCGCGATCCCTAATTTGGTTTTTTGTGTGTGATAGAATCTGAACCTCGTCTTGTTTAAAGGCCGAGTACTGTATTATTTCTACTTCGGGGGATTGGTTTTGGGGTTGTGAGGGAAGGGTATAGTATTAGTCTGGTTTCTCCTTTTTTATTAAAGTAAATGGCTTTGGTTTTTTGAGGGGTGAGTGAACCTCCATTTTATTCCCAGGCTGGTTGCAGTAATTTCCCCTTGGGTTTGATAGTTGTTGGTTAAAAGTTGGAGCGTGCTAGTAGTGTCACGTCTCGCAATTGATGGTCAGAGATTCTCGTTGGTCGGGGAGGTAGGTCTGAGTGTACATGTTAAAGGGGAGTTGGGGAAAAAATGAGCCCCGGGGGGCCCGGGTAGGGTGTAAAAAGGGGCGGAAAGTATGTCTGTAGACGGAGTCTCATCGTCTGTCGTGGAATTACATAGTAGTCTTTGGCAGAAAAGGGAGGTCAAAACGTTACATATTTTTATTTGGTCCCGGTAACAGGTGTCGAAGCTTGTTTTACGTCTTTTTTCCTAGAACTTTTTATAATAGTTGGTTGTGTCTCCCCTTTTAGGGAGGCCACTATGGTTTTAGCGCGTCGTCGGTGGAGTCCTGCCTGAAGCCAAACTGCTTTGGGGGGAACAGGGGTTTTTTGTCTCGAGGGCGTCTTAAAGTCGGGTGCATACTAGTCTTTCAAAGGGCTTTTTTTTAGAATGTCGGGGAGGTAATCGGGCGGTAATTTTTGGCGAGGTGAGGCTTTTAGGGTTTGGGATGAGAATTGGGTGGCTGTTTGAAGGCTTTTGGGAAATAGCCCGTGGGGAGCGAGGCGTTGAAAATGTGGTGAGTGAGGAAATGATTGGTGGGGGGAGTTTTTTTATGATGGGGCCCGGGGATGCCCGTGGGGGCCCCGGGCCGGCGTGGCGTTCGTTTTTGCAGCCTGGCGACATCCTCCTCCTCAAAAGGGGGTTTGGGGGAGGGGTTTTGGGGTTTAAGTTGTTTGTGTTTTTGTAGCCCCAGGAATAGTGTCTATTTGTGTCGGTGCCCCTGGTGTGGGAAAATTTTTTTATTGGTTGTGCTGGGTGTGTGAGGGAGGGGGTGTGGTCGGAAAAAAGTTTCCCCCGTGTTGTTTAAACCATCGGTGTCGGACAGGGCTCTTACCCGGATGTTTTTGACGAGTAAAAAATCCCAAACGTTCCCCCTTTTTTCCCCTTTATTCGTGCACATGTGCCAGAAATCAGTGGAGTTAGAAGTGCGCTTTTCTCCATCTTGTCTAAGGTTTTAGTGGTGTCGTGGGCAGTCGTAACTGTCGAGGACGTGTTGGCGTAGAAGTTTAGGGCCCCTGGACTCGGGTGTGTTTTAATGTTCTGCAAAGCGTGTTCTGTAGCAGATAAGGGGGACGTTGTTCCGGGTAAGGGTTTAAAGTCATAGAAAATTTTTTGTTTTTTTCTTTGGTATGTAGTGTTAGCAGCGTGAGGGGTGTTTTTTTTGAAAGAGTGTTTTTGGCTGTGTCAAGTTGAGTGTGGTATTGTTTTTCTAGTGGGGTGGGTTGTGTGGTTTGCAAGGGCCCTTTAATTGCCATTTGCGTTCTTGTAGTCAAAGTAAGGTGGGGAAGGGGCGGAAATAGGGGTTTTTTTGGGTAAGGGGGAATTAGTGGTTGTGATCCGAGCCCCAAAGGGGGCCCGGAGAGAGGTGGGGGGTAGGGGAATGGGCTGTCTGTTTGTGATGGCAAGGTCGGGGGCGCCCCCTGCCACCATTTTCCAAAGGGAAAAATGTTTGGGGAATCTGGCCCGAGAAAGCGAAGGCTTTTCAAGTTTACAAATTGGTGTAGCTGAAGGCCGGTGTGTGTAATTTCCCCCTCTCCCGCTTTCTCTTTTATATTTTGATTTTTGATTCAGAGAAACCGGGAGAGGCACCAGCGCCCAATCAAATTGTGAGTTCTAAAGCAGCCCTGATCCGATAAACCGAAGAGTAAAATAAAAAATTGGGGTGTGCAGCCCAAACCAATTTTTTTGTGAGGAGCAAGCCCACATCATCAGCCTCCCAAACTTCAGGGAAAACTGCCAAGAAGGGTGGCAAGGCCCAGAAGGCCATCGCCAAGGGTGACAAGAAGAAGAAGCGCAGGAGGAAGGAGAGCTATCGATCTAAAAATTGGGCACCTAAAATTTTTTTTTTTAAAATGACATCATTCCCCCATTTTCAGCAGAGATAGTTTTTCTATCATTTAAAAAAAGTAATACCGTTTCTCAATGAAGTTAGTTTGGAATAAGAGGGCTTTAAAAAGGTGCTTTGCATGATTTTTTTTCGTGAAAAGTCCCTATTTAAAAACTTAATTTTTAAAAATATTTACTATATTTCATGAAAACCCTTTCCCAAAATTTAGACAAAGTATATGCCTTGTAAAAAAAATTTTTCTGCTGTATCTTTTTTAGTCTTTGTTTCCTCTTTACTTTAAAAAAAGGGGAATAAAAGCAGTGGAATTTCCCCCCTAAAAAAAATTGAAAAGTAAGCAAAAATACAGATTTTTTTTTTTTTACCCTCATCGTTATATATTATGTAAATATATTAAAACATATGAATTTTTAATAGAAAAAAAATTTTTTTTTTTTTTTTTGGGTTCGGGCCCTTAGGGTTGCCGCTTTTGGGCTAAGCCTTTTTTTT
>JACEEZ010002652.1:32184-57606 GCA_016584305.1 Chionoecetes opilio
GCCGAGGTTTTCCGCTGTCATACAACAGCATCCACTATCCCACCGGGATTCAAACTCCTCGACTCCTACTGCCCGTGAGCTGGCAAAGCACGCTGTATCTGAAGGTACCAAGGCTGTCACCAAATACACCCCTCCAGTAAGCAACCAATTTAAGGTTCAACTTCTGCTGAAGGTGGAGAAGATCTGCTAAACGGCTCCAAATGGACCACAATTTCAAGCGAAGAGAAGATATAGAGGGACTGGAGGAATACTATTTATACTCTTTTATGGGCTCGTCATTTTCTATGCGATTGCCTTTTATCACCAGGTTTTACATATAACTTTAATATTTATAGCTATATTTCTTGGTCCACCAACCATTTTCCTTCTATATTTTGTCCAAGTTACACTGGGCAAAATTATCTGACTCTACTAGTTAAGAGTCGTTCTGCCATGCGTTAATTTAGACAACTGGCATATTCGTGGGTGCGGCGTGTTTCAATCTAAACTAGTCTTATTAGTAATGTACTCACCTACACTGAAAGACTATATATACCAACTTTATATAATAAATATTTAAAATAATACATTTGGGCTTAGTTCGCACACTTTTATCTCTTGGAAAATAAATTAAACATAACATCCAATATGATAATAACGTTCACTAGTGGAGACGCTTATTATTAGTTACATTATTCTCTCCATGCCCTGATAAAATATCTCTCGTGTAGAATATTTTTGGCCCTGAAAGGGCCTAGATGGTTTGTTGTTGTCTTTGTTGACAAAGGACGATGATGACGCTTAAGCACGCTCTCCACGGATGCACGAGCGAGCTGGATATCCTTTGGCATGATGGTCACACCTTAGCGTGGATGGCACACAGTTGTGTCTTCAAAGAGACCCCGAGGTAGGCCTCAGAAGCTTCCTGCAGAGCCATGACGGAAAGAAGACTAAAGCGGAGGTGGGTCTTGAAATCCTGGCAATTTCACGCACCAGGCGCTGGAAGGGCAGCTTCCTGATGAGCAATTCTGTGCTCTTCTGGTAACGGCGGATTTCACGGAGTGCCACAGTGCCTGGCCTGGTAACGGTGAGGTTTCTTGACACCCCCCGGGGGCAGGGGCAGACTTGCGAGCCGCCTTCGTGGCCACCTGCTTGCGGGGCGCCTTGCCACCAGTAGATTTCCTGCAGTCTGCTTGTGCGAGCATATTGACGACGAACACAAACTCTTGTTGGAGTAATTTTGACGTAACGCGAACAAAATGTCGCTATATATAGGGAGGAAATTTCCCCCACCTTCACGAGGACACGAAAGATGCTTTCCGATTGGGCTAATAAACTCCCTGCGCCCCTGCCCAAACCCTTACAGACAGCTACATCTCCACGGGCGTCGGGCCCTTCTTGTGTGGTTTTTAGATGTTGGGAAAAGGTTATTTCATTTGTGTTTTTTTTTAGCATTTATTTATTTCTCTATATTATTTTCAGTTCATTTCTACATGACTTGGGTTTTTGTCTTTAGTTTTTGGCAGCAGCAGCAGCAGCAGCAGCAGCAGCAGCAGCAGCAGCAGCAGCAGCAGCAGCAGCAGCAGCAGCAGCAGTAGCAGCAGCAACAGCTTCCTGATGGGCAATTGTGTGCTCTTCTGGTAACGGTGGATCTCACGGAGCGCCACAGTGCCTGGCCTATACCGGTGAGGTTTCTTGACACCCCCGGTGGCCGGGTCAGACTTGCGGAAAGCCTCCTAAAACCCTCACCGGTACAGGCCAGGCACTGTGGCACTCCGTCAGAGCCGCCGTTAACAGAAAAGCACAGAATTGCTCATCTATATATATATATATATATATATATAGATAGAGAGAGAGAGAGAGAGAGAGAGAGAGAGAGAGAGAGAGAGAGAGAGAGAGAGATGAAACTGTCGCCGACAAGAATTCTCGTCGAAACACCAACCTACAACTCTCGCCGACGTAGAAATGTTAACCTAACCTGGACATTGGTATCTAACTGATCAAGATAGTATTGGTATTTCCTTCCAGAATGCAGAAAATGGTCAAACCTAAATAAATGTATATATATATTGGATCCTGTAATATACAGAACTGGCTGGAATACTCGACCACGGCGGCGAGAATTCGTATCAGCGACAGTTCCAGGTCCCTACTATATAATTATATATGTATATGAAAAAGATTGGAATGCCAACAACATCTGGTGTTCCCAGGCGGTCACCCATCCAAGTACTAACCAGACCCAAAGATGCTTAACTTCGCTGATCGACGAGAGGGGTTTCATTCATCTTGGTATGGCCGTTGGCACAGGTAGGTGAAAAGCTTTTTATATTTAAAATTTGGGCCCGCCGTTCTCATATTTTTTATTTTATTTTATTGTCCAAAACCCCCTTATCAAAAATCCTCCCCCCCCCCCCCCCCCCCCCCCCTACTACCCCAAAACATTACCCGACACCCCTAGTCATTTACGTTTTCAGAGACAAAATTTTTCATATATATTCCGGTATTTCCATTTTCTAATGAACACCGATTACTTTGGTGGACGAAACTATTTTTTTCTCTGAGTTTTGATGCTTTTGGGAATGCACTGCTGGTTACCTTTATAGCGAAAAATAAAATTAAAGTTTTTTTTTTAGCAAAAACATTGATGCCGTATAGATTGTTGCCAGACTCCCCCCCCCCCCCCCCGCCGGAAAAAATGGTAATCCCCTCCCCCCCAAATTCCCCAGAACTCTGTAAAATTATCCCCTCATGATTTTTTTTCATTTACTTAACTTCGTTAAATTATTTAATGCGTAAACCCTATATTGTTTATCTATTTTCCCCCCTACGAAATTTTAAACAGGGTTTTACGAAGCCCAAATTTCCCCCCAAAAATACTCCTTCTTAACAAACATCCCATTTTGGCCCCAGGAGTAAGCTCTTATACCGCTAATCCCCCTCCCGCCAATTTCGTGGGGGCCCGGGAAAAACCTCGTGCCCCGTTCTACCAAAAAATTTAGCCAAAAAAGTTCTTCCGAGGGTGACATAAGAAAAAAATTTCGTTTCCTATTTTCCTTGAGTTAATTTAAAAGACCAAAGAGAGTTATCTCTCTCTCTCTCTCGTCCCTCTCTCCCTCAATCTCCTCTCCATCGCTCTCTCTCTCATCTCTCTCTCCCTATCCTCCCTCTCTCTCCTCTCTCTCTTCTCTCTCTCTCTCTCCGGCTCGCTCCTCTCTCTCCAATACTCGTCTCTCGCTCTCTCTCCCCCCCTTCTCTCTCTCTCTCTGCTCTCCTCTCTCTCTCCTCTCTCTTATCGTCTCTCTCTCATCTCTCTCGTCTCCTACCCCTCTCTCTCGATCTCTCTCCTCTCACCTCGTCTCTCTCCTCCATCTCTCTCTCTCCTCTCTTCACTCTCTCTCCTCTCTCTCCGTCTCTCTCCTCTCTCTCTCTCTCTTCTCTCTCTCTCGCTCTCGCTCTCACCGCTCTCCTCTCCTCTCTCTCTCTCTCCTCTCTCTCCTGTCTGCTCTCTCTCTCTCTCTCTCTCCATCTCTCTCTCTCTCCACTCCTCTCCTCCTCTCGTCTTCTCTCTCCTCTCTCTCTCATCTCTCTCTCTCCTCCCTCCCTTTCTCTCCACTCTCCCCTCGTCGACCTCTCTACCCTCTCCCTCTCTGCTCCTATCTCCGTCTCTCCTCTCTGCTGCATCTCCTTTATTTACATATACGCCAAAGTGTCATTACCTTATAGATGAACAAAATTAAAAACAAAAGATGTATTAAAATTTTTTTTTTTTTAAATTATAAAAAAAATAATTTATATATGTTATAGATATATATAAGGATTAAAAATAAAAATAAAATTACTTTAATTATGAAAAAAAAAAAAAAAAAAAGGTTAGTGCGGGGATATTTAACAAAAAATATCACATCCCCCGATAACCCCGTTTTTGCATTCTACGCAAAAAACTGCTGGTGATAATAAAAAAAAAATATGAAGTGATTAAATATGGACGGAAAAATATTGTGGCACCTACATTTTTTTTTTTTTAACCTGACAATCACTTCCGCGCACAATTTTCAAGCAGAGAATAGGTTTTCTCTATCATCTAAAAAAAGTATATAACAGTTTCTCATTAGCTTAGTTTTGGAATAAAGAGTCTTCAAAAGGTGCCTCTGCATTATTTGTTTATCGTGTAAAAGTCCATAGTTAAAGTAACTTTAATTTTAGAATATTCTATATTTACTGAAACCCTACCAATAGTAGACAATAGTACAAATACACTATTATTTATAATCATCATTCTTATTTTTATATTATTATTATCAATATGATTTATTTATTATTATTTAATTATTTATTTATTATTATTATTAGTTATTATTATTAATGTTATTATTATTATTATTGCTTTTGGCCGGCACTCTAACGTGTTATATAGAAGGGCTCCCTGTCAGAGGAAAACGGGAGAACACCGCGCGCCCGCAATCAGCATGTGAATTCTCAAAGGCAGCCAGATCCTGAGTAAACCGAAGAGTATATATATAAAAATTGGAGTGTGCAGCCCAAATCAAATTTTCATCAAACCATCAACAGCATCATCATCATCATTATTATTATTATTTATTTATTATTATTATTATTATTATTATTATTATTATTATTATTATTATTATTATTGTTATTATTATTATTTATTTTTATTATTATTATAATTATTATTTATTTATTTATTTATTTATTTATTTATTTATTTATTTATTTATTTATTTATTTATTTATTTATTTATTTATTTATTTATTTATTTATTTATTTATTATTATTATTATTATTATTATTTACTTTATTATTATTATTATTATTGCTTTTTACGGCCAACTTACGTGTTATATAGGGGTCTCCCGGGTCAGAGGAAAACGGGAGGGCACCAGCGCTCCAGGCACCAAGCAGCATGTGAATTCTCAAAGGCAGCCAGATCCTGAGTAAACCGAAGAGTATATATATATATATATATATATTATATATATAATATATTAGTATATTATATATATAATATAATGGGTGTTGCAAGCCGGCAAACCACTATTAATCATCACCCATCATCATCATACATCATCATCATCATCATCATCATCATCATCATCATTATCATATTATTATTATTAATTATTATTATTCCTTATTATTATTTATTATTATTATTATTACTTATTATTTATTATTATGATTATTATATTATTAATTATTATTATTATTATATTATTATTATATAATTATTATTATTCTTATTATTAGTATTATATTAATTATTATTATTATTATTTATTATTATTATTATTATTATTTTATATTATGATATTATTATTTATTATTTTATTCTTATTATTATTATTATTATTATTATTTAGGTAATACGGGTACACTACTCTGAAAAACTCTACGTTGACGCCTGTTCGCGTTTCAAACTTGATCCCCCTGCGGGTGGTGACCCAGAACTTGCCCTACCTCTCCAAAAGTCGCTGCGGTGACGCCTGTTCGCGTTTCAAAAACTTATTCCCACTGCTGGTGTTGAACCCCATACTGCCCTATACTCTCTAATGAAATGATGGGAAAATAAGGGTTTTTGAAAGGGGAAACAGCCTACCCTAACCTAACCTTACCTATCCTTAATCGCATAATATACCAAACCTAACCTTGCAGGTTTTAACCCGAAACCAAACCTAACCTAACCTAACCAAACCCTTAACCTAACCTAAACTAACCTAACCTAAACCCCATACCTAACCTAACCCAAACCATTTCTAACCTAACCAAACCCCAACCTAACCAAACCCTTTAACCTAACCTAACCTAACCATTCTAACCTAACCTAACCTAACCAAATCCATTCCTAACCTAACCCTAATTTAACCAAACCTCCCCTAACTCCTCCAAACCCTAATCCATCCTAACCTAACCTACCAAACCCCCTTTAACCTAACCAACCAAACCCTTTACCTAACCTACCAAACCACCTAACCACCTAACCTAACCTAACCTAGCCAAAACCTAACCTAACCTAACCTAACCCAACCCATTTCTAACCTAACCTAACCTAACCTCCTAACCTTACCTAACCAGCCTAACCCACCTACCTAACCTAACCCTTCCTAACCTAACCTAACCTAACCTAACCTCCCTAACCTAACCTAACCCAACCCATTTCTAACCTAGCCTAACCTAAACCTCAACCCTTACCTAACCAAACCAAAACCACCCATTCCTAACCTAACCTAAACCTAACCTAACCTAACCAAACCTAACCTAACCTTTCACCTAACCAAACCTAACCTAACCCTTCCTAACCCCAACCTTTCCAAACCTAACCAAACCTTTAACCTAACCAAACCTAACCCATTCCTAACCTAACCTAACCTAACCTAACCTAACCTAACCATTTCAACCAAACCTAACCTAACCTAACCTAACCTAACCTAATTCCATTCCTAACCTAACCTAGCCTAACCTAACCCATTCCTAACCTAACCTAACCTAACCAAACCTAACCAAACCTAACCTAACCTAACCTAACCCATTTCTAACCTAACCTACCTAACCTAACCAAACCTAACCCATTCTCCCTAACCTAACCTAACCTAACCAAACCTAACCTATCCCATTCCTAACCTAACCTAACTTAACCTAACCTAAACCTAACCTAACCTAATCCTTCCTAACCTAACCTAGCCTAGCCTAACCCATTCACCTAACCTAACCTAACTCCAACCCTTTTTCTAACCTAACCTAATTTAAACCTATCCCTTCCTAACCTAACCTAACCAACCTAACCAAACCCATTTCTAACCTAACCTAACCACCTTACCTACCCATTTCAACCTAACCTAACCTATCCTAACCTAACCTAACCAGCTATATGATTTAAATTTTTTTAAAAATTCACAGAGGTCGCGATAAAGAGACGATTCTACTAATATCCACCTTCCATAATTACGCCTAATACTAACCTAACCTAGCCTAACCTAACCTAACCTAACCTAACCTAACCTAATCCCTTCCTAACCTAACCTAACCAAAACCCAACCCTTTTTCCTAACCGAACCTAACCTAACCTAATCTACCTAACTTAACCCATTCCTACCTAACCTATCCTATCCCTTTCTAACCTAACCTAACTTAACCTAAGCTAACCTAACCTAACCTAACCTAACTTAATTTTTGGCCAATAGTTTACAAGATAGAAACAAAAAAACTAATTTTCCCTTTTAAGGTTAAAAATAATAAACGTTATACGCAAAACCTGGTTTTTTTTTTTTTTTTCTTTATAGATACCCAAAAATGATCGAATTAAAATTATAGATAATCTCAATCTCTATAAAAAAAAGTTACATAATTTAATTATTTGGGCAATAGCTTACAAAATATATTAAAAAAACTATATTCCTTAGGGTAAAAATATACATTTTAGGCAAAAAATGGCATTTCCTTTATAGATACCAAAAAAATTATACGTATTACAATTATAGATAATATAAATGTCTACAAATAATTCTCAATAAATTATAATATTTGGGCAATAGTTAACTAGATTGGGCAATAGTTACAAGAATAGTTAACTAGTTTTTTTTAGTTAACTAGATTCTGTATTGTGGAGACCGAGAAAAAAAAAAAAAAAAAGGAAGAAAAGATATTTGTAACTAGTTTTCTAGTATTAAGGGTTCAATTAAGAGTGACGGTAAATTTTGTCCATGAATTTTTTATTTTTTTTATTATTAGCCATCTCTCTCGTCTATTTTGCTGAGGGGGGGGATGGGGAAGGGGCTAACCTCCGATATAAACCCCAATAAAAACTCCCCCCCCCATCTCCCTTGATTTAACCCCCCCACCAGGCAGGCAGGCAAACCACGCATGCTCCGAAGGGACAAGGAGGGAGGGAGGGTCGGAGGGAGGGACTGGAACCTGGTGCTGGGTGGTGATTGGCCAGAACTACTTCTCCCTTACCTCACCCCACAACTCGCGTTACGTATGGCCGCCATCCCAACGTCCGGTCTTCCCATTTTCCCCCCCCCGTTACTAACTAGCGATTTCCATGTTTTTATGAAGTGGGTTTGTATTATTAAGCAAGTGCAGTGTCTGTGTTTTAAGGGTAAGATTTAGCCATGGCACTATCCTGGCCAGTAATATAACATCAACATGAGCAAATACAGAGGTAAGTCACACGACGGACATCCCGAGCCGCGACCGCTACCAGCAACAAAAAGCCTGTAACCGAGCGACTTACATCACATTCCCCAGAACTCCAAACCGTACGCACGTTTCTCATCTCGCTCTGCATCAGACACCATGACTGGACGCGGCAAGGGAGGCAAGGGTCTCGGAAAGGGAGGAGCTAAGCGTCATCGTAAGGTGCTGCGAGACAACATTCAAGGCATCACCAAGCCCGCCATCCGCCCCTAGCCCGCAGAGGGGGTTAAAGCGCATCTCTGGGCTCATCTACGAGGAGACACGAGGTGTGCTCAAGGGTTTCCTCGAGAACGTTATCAGGGATGCCGTACCTACACCGACACGCCAAGCGCAAGACGGTCACGGCCATGGACGTTGGTGTATGCCCTGAAGGCGCCAAGGACGCACTCTGTTATGGCTTCGGTGTGTAAATTCTCCACTACCGTCTGTCTCTGCAGCGTACATACATATACAAATAAAACGCCGGACCTTTATTTAAAGGTCCCATCCATTTGCTTGAAGGTGATTGTTGTTGGCCAAGGTCCTTAAGTTTTTTCTTTCTTTCTTGGTTTTCTTCTTAAAATTTGCAATGACTGTTTAAGAAATATTATTCAAATATTTATTCATTATCCCGTGTTGTTATGGCCTGTATTATAGATAATTCAAAGCCGTGAGTAAGAGCAAGATTATAAAAAGGGTCTCGAATATGAGTATGAATTTGGCCTGACAACTACTACTACGCCTGCCGCTGCTGGGTTGCGCATGAGTAAGTAGACAACAAAAAAGTATCATTCAGGGCCTTGCCGTTACATGACATTGACTTCATTTGGAGATGAAAGATGCTCCTCAAATCTTTGTGCAAAGATGATGGCCTCAGCCTATACGAATCTACCACTATTACTATTATGATTAGTATCATCATAATCATTGGAAAAAGAAAAAAATCGTATTACTGCTAGTTATCATATATTATCACTAGTTTTTGTCCGTGCAACTCTCAAGACTTATACTTTGTGGCTCCTAATAGGAGCCGTATACTATCTGTCTTATGAAAGGAACTGGTGTGGTCCTTTTCTTCTTCTCTGTCTTCTTGGGAAGGAGACTGCCTGGATGTTTGGGCACACAACCGCCCTGTGCAATGGTCACGCCGGGGAGAGGTAGCTTTGTTTGAGCTCCTCGTCGTTGCGATTGCCAACTGTAGGGGAACGAGGGATATGCGAGTCTTCTTGTTGTCACGTGCCGCGTTGCCGGCAATCTCCAAGACTTCAGCAGCCAAGTACTCCCATGACATCCGCCAAGTACACGGGGGCTCCAGCGCCCACGCGCCTCGGGCGTAGTTTGCCCTTGCCTCAAGAGCGATGGATTCTGCCCACCGGGAACTGAAGTCCAGCCCGACTGGAACGAGACTTTGACTTGCCTTTCACCTTGCCTCCCTTGCCACGTCCAGACATGATGTGGATGTGACTAAGGGGTTGACAATACTAGTGTTGGAGCGATCCCGTGGTGTATCTGCAATTGACGCCAACCTACGTTATATATAGGGGGCTCCCGGGTCAGAGGAACCGGTAGCGAGTCACCAGCGCGCCAATCACTTGTGAGTTTCTCAAAGCAGCCTGATTCCTGAGTAAGCCGAAAGTATTATATATAAAAAAAATTGGAGTATGCAGCCCAAACCAAATTTGCTGGTCAGACAATGCACAGCATCATCATGGCCCTCCCAAGCTTCAGGAAAAGCTGCCCAAAAGGCTGCAAGGCCCAGCAGGCCATCGCCAAGGGTGACCAAGAGAAGAAGCGCAGGAGAAGGAGAGCTACTCGATCTACCTCTACAAGGGTTGAAGCAGGTCCACCCCGACACCGCGTATCTTCCAAGGCCATGTCCATCATGAATCTTTCGTCACGAATCTTTGAGCGCATCGCCCGCCGAGCTTCTCCGCCTGGCTCATTACAACAAGCGATCCACTATCACCAGCCGGGAGATACAAACTGCCGTAGACTCCCTACTGCCCGGTGAGCTGGCAAGCACGCTGTATCTAAGGTACCAAGGCTGTCAACCAAATACACCTCCTCCAAGTAAGCAACCAGTTAAGGTGCACTTCTGCTGAAGGTGGAGAAGATCTTGCATAAAACGGCTCCAATGGAGCCATCAATTTCTACCGAAAGAGAAGATATAGACGGACTGGGAGAAGTAACTATTATATCATCTTTATGGGCTCGTCATTTTCTATGCGATTGCCTTTTTACACCAGGGTGTTTTACAATACATTTTAATATTTTATAGCTATATTTCTTGGTCCAACAACCATTTTCCTTCTATATATGTCCAAGTTACACTGGGCACAATTATCTAGACTACTACTAGTTAAGAGTCCGTTCTGCCTGGCGTTAATTTAGACAACTGGCATATTCGTAGTGCGGCGTGTGTTTCAAATCTAACTAAGTCTTATGTAGTAATGTAACTCACCTACACTGAAAGACTATATATAACCGCTTTATATAAAAATATATATATAAATAACATTTGGGCTTAGTTCGCACACTTTTATCTCTTGGAAAAATGAATTAAAACATAACAATCCAATATGATATAAACGGTTTCCTAGTGGAGAACGCTTTATTAGTTTAGTTACATTATTCTCTCCATGCTGTCAAATTCTCTCGTGTAGAATATTTTGGCCCTGAGAAGGTCCTAGATGGTTTGGTTTGTTGTCTTTGTTGGACAAAGGACGATGATGACGCTTTAAGCACGCTCTCCACGGATGCGACGAGCGAGCCTGGATATCTTTGGCATGTGGTCACACGCTTAGCGTGGATGGCACACAGTTGGTGTCTTCAAAGAGACCCACGAGTAGGCCTCAGAGCTTCCTGCAGGCAAAAATGACGGCAGAAGACTGAAGCGGAGTCGGTCTGAAAATCCTGGGCAATTTCACGCACCAGGCGCTGGAAGGGCAGCTTCTGATGCAATTCTGTTGCTCTTCTGCTAACGCGGATTTCACTGGAAGTGCCCCAGTGCCTGGCCTGTAACGTGAGGTTACTTGACAACCCCCGGTGGCGGGCAGACTGCGACCGCCTTCGTGCCCGCTGCTTGCGGGGCGCCTTGCCACCAGTAGATTGCCGTGCAGTCTGCTTGGTGCGAGCCATATTGACGACGAACACAAACTCTTGTTGAGTATGTTTGACGTAAACGCGAACAAAATGTCGCTATAATATAGGTAGGAATTCCCCCACCGTTCACGGGGAGGACACGAAAGATGCTTTCCATTGTCTAAGTTAAAACTCCCTGCGCCAGCCCACCATTCAGACAGCTACATCTCAACGGGCGTCGGACCCTTCTTTGTGTGTTTCACAGATGTATAGGAATGGTTATTTTCATTTTGGTGTTTTTTTTTAGCATTTTATTTATTTCTCATATTATTTTTCAGTTTCATTTCTACATGCCTTGGGTTTTTTGTCGTTAGTTTTTGGCAGCAGCAGCGCAGCAGCAGCAGCAGAGCAGCAGCAGCAGCAGCAAGCAGCAGCAGCAGCAGCAGCACAGCATTAGCAGCAGCAACAGCTTCCTGATGGGCAAATTGTGTGCCTCTTCTGGTAACGGTGGATCTCACGAGCGCCCACCGTGCCATGGCCTATACCGGTGAGGTTTCTGACACCCCCGGTGGCCGGGTCAGATCTTGCGGAAAGCCTCCTAAAACTGTCTCACCGTACAGGCCGGGCACTGTGGCACCTCCGTCAGAGCCGCCGTTACAACAGAAAAGCACAGAATTGCTCATCTATATAGTATATATAGTATATAGAGAGAGAGAGAGAGAGAGAGAGTAGAGAGAGGAGAGAAGGAGATAGAGGAGCGAGAGAGAGTGAAACTGTCCCGCCGCAAGATTCTCGTCGAAACACCAACCTACAACTCTCCGCCGACGTAGAAATTGTTAACTAGTTACCTACCTGGACTTGGTATCTAACTGATCAAGATTAGTATTGGTATTTCCTTCCAGAATGCAGTAAAATGGTCAAACCTAAATAAATTATATATATATTGGATCCCGGTATATACAGAACTGCTGGAATACTGACCCGGCGGCGAGAATTCGTATCACGAAGTTCAGGTCCCTACTATATAATTTATATATGTATATGAAAAAGATTGGAATGCCAACAACATCTGGTGTTCCCAGGCGTCACCCATCCAAGTAACCTAACCAGACCCAAAATATGCTTACTACTTCGCTGATCGGACGAGAACGGTCATTCATCTGGTATGGCCGTGGCACTAGTACGGTGAAGAACAGTTATTTATATTTCAATTGACGCTCGTTCTCAATCATTATTATATTATTATTTTATATGTACCCTAAGCCCACTTCAATAGTGCCTGGCCCCCCCCCCCCCCCCCCCCTACTAGCCACAACATTACCCAGAACACCTCCTAGTCAGTTGTCGTTTGTTCATGAGACCATAATTTTCATATAATTCCGGTATCATTCCATTTTCTAGATGAACACCGGAATTCACTTTGGTGGCGAAACATTTTTTTCTGCTGAGTTTTGATGCAGTTTGGAATGCATCTGCTGTTACCGTTTATAGCGCAAAATATATTAAAAGTTTTGTTTTTAGCTAAACATTGATGCCAGTATGATTGTTGCCAGACTCCCCCCCCCCCCCCTCCGGAAAATATGTAAATCCTCCTCCCCCCAAATTCCCCCAGAACTCTGTAAAATTATCCATACATGAATTTTTTGCCATTTACTTAATCATTTCCGTTAAGTTTTTTTAATAAGCGATAAACACACTATAATTGTTATATCTATTCCACTCTACGAATTATAAGACAAGGGTTTTACGAAGCCCTAATTCCCCGGCCAAATATACTCCTTCTTAACACAGCATCCCATTATGGCCTGAGGACTAGGCTCATTATCACGCGCTAAATCCCACATCCCGCCAAATATTCGTGGCGCGGCAACACCTCGTGCCTCGTGTCGACCAAATAATTTCTCATGCCAAAATAGTTCTTTCCGACGAGTACATAAAGAATAAAATTACGTTGCCATATTTTTCCTTGAGTTGAAATTTTTTGAATAGAACAAAGAGAGTTCTCTCTCTCTCTCATCTCCTCTCTGCGGATTCTCTCTCCTCTCTCTCTCCTCTGTCCTCTCTCTCTCTCTCTCTGTCTCTCCTCTCTCTCTCTCGTCTCTCTCTCTCTCTCGCTCGAGGCTCTCTCTCTCTCTCCTCTCTCATCTCTCTCTCTCCTCTCTCCCTCTTCCTCTCGTCTCTCTCTCTCTCATCTCTCTCACTACGCCTTTTTAAAATTCCCAAAAAAATTACAAATGTTTTTAAAAAAAAAAAAAATTTTTCCTTTAAAAACCGAAAAAATTTTTTTAAAAATTTTCCTATTGGGGCCAAATTTGAATCAAAAAAACTTTGTTTCCCAAAAAAATTAAGGTTAAAATTAATTGGCGAAATTTGAAAACCCCTTTGGGAAAATTTTTAAAAAAACCTTCAAAACCAAGGGCTTTTTTTTTTTTTTTTTTTTTTTTTTTTTTTTTTTTTTTTTTTTTTTTTTTTTTTTTTTTTTTTTTTTTTTTTTTTTTTTTTTTTTTTTTTTTTTTTTTTTTTTTTTTTTTTTTTTTTTTTTTTTTTTTTTTTTTTTTTTTTTTTTTTTTTTTTTTTTTTTTTTTTTTTTTTTTTTTTTTTTTTTTTTTTTTTTTTTTTTTTTTTTTTTTTTTTTTTTTTTTTTTTTTTTTTTTTTTTTTTTTTTTTTTTTTTTTTTTTTTTTTTTTTTTTTTTTTTTTTTTTTTTTTTTTTTTTTTTTTTTTTTTTTTTTTTTTTTTTTTTTTTTTTTTTTTTTTTTTTTTTTTTTTTTTTAAAAAATTATAATGTATCATTAGTTTAAATCATTCCGAAATTTTTTTAAACAAAAACCAAAAAATTTTTTCATTTCTTTTTTTTTACCCAAAAAAACCCCCAAAAAAAAAAAAAACCATAATTTAGAACTAAGCTCTATAAATAGTCTCTATACGTATATAAATAAGGGCAAACATTACCAAGATACAACCCAAAAAATTATTCCAAGGTATGTTTCCCTTTTGCCCCAAAAGTGGCAATTTTCCTTATAGATCTAAAAATAATTGAAATTAACACGTGAGATCATACAAAGATTCTATAAATTGTTTTCTATCTTTTACCACCGACAAACACTTTCCCAAAAACTAATATTCTAAGGCAATATTTCATTTACACAAAAAATTGCCTTTCCATCCATCTCATATTTTCTCTCCCTTTTTCTCTTTCTATATTTTCATTTGATCCTTCCCCTCTTCCCTTTCTTAAAAAAAAAAAAAAAAAAAAAAAAAAAAATTTTATTTTAAAAAATTTTTTTTTTTTTTTATTTTTTTAAATTTTTTTTTTGTTTTATTTTTTTTTTTTATTTTTTTTTTAAATTTATTTTAAAAATTTTTTTTTTTTAAAAATTAAAAAATAACCCAATTTTAAAATTTTTTTGATAAAATTTTTTAAAAAAAAAATTAAAAATTTTTTTTTAAAAAAAAAATAATTTTAAAAAGTAAAATTTTTAAAATTAAAATAATTTTTTTTAAAAAAAAAAAAAATTAATTTGATAAAATTTAAAAAAAAAAATTTTTGTTTTTAAAAAAAATTAAAAAAAAAAAAATTTAAAAAAACAAAATTTTAAAAAAAAAAAAAAAAAAAAAAAAAACAAAAAAAAAAAAAAAAAAAAAAAAAAAGAAAAAAAAACAAAAAACAAAAAAAAAAAAAAAAAAAAATATATATATTTTTTTTTTTTTTTTTTTTTTTTATGTCAAATTCGTTTTAAATATTTGATTTTTCGGCTTAAGGTATATCAAATGAACATATAGAAAGAGAAAAAAGAGAGAGAAATATGAGAAATGGATGGAAATGGCATTTTTGTTGTGTCATTTGAATATTTCGCCTTATGAATTATTATTTTTTGGGTAAAGTGTTTGTCGGATGTAAAATGTATCGAAACAATGTTTATAGAATCTGTTGTATGATCCTACACGTTGTAATTTCAATTTTTTTTATGTATCTATAAGAAATGCCACTTTTTGGGGCATACTGGGAAAACATTACGCCTTAGGAATATATGTTTTTGGGTGTGTATCTTGTAAACTGTTTTGCCTTATTATAATACTTATAGAGAACTATTATAGAGTTTTCTTAAGATCTATAATTTTTGAAATCGAGTTTTTTTTTTGGTATCTCTTAAGGAAAAGGACATTTTTTGGGGTATAATTAAAATAGTAAGCCTTATGACTAATACTTTTTTGGGTGAGAGGGGGTTGTGTCTGCTAAACTGTCCTGGCAGATTGTTAAACTAATAGAATATACATTAAATAAGATTTTGTTTTTATGACCTATAACTTGTGAATGGACTATTTTTTTTTGTATCTATAAGAAAGGGCCCTTTTGGGGATAATAATGGAAAATGTATGAATATTAGAATCATAATTTTTTGGTTGTATCTGTTTAAAACCGTTTGCTTCTTAATAAAACTTATTGTAACAATTATAGGTTTTTATTATGTACTATGTGTTTTTTTATTTCGATTTTTTTTTTTTGTATCTCTAAGGAAAGATGCCACTTTTGGGGGTAATCCATGTAAATATCCTGCTAGATTAAAATACATTTTTGGCCTGTATCTAGAAAACTAATTGTCTGAATTTTAAACTAAAGGCCATATTACTCTTTATTTTTTTAAGTTTATAATTTGTTAATGCGTATGATTTTTTGTATCTATATAGTCTTTTCAAAAAACTTCATCCAGCCACCCTTTTCATATTTTCGGATCTGGTTTGATTTTTTAGTACATATGGGTACTGTCGTATACCCAAAATCTGTAAAAATAAAATTAAAATTGGATAAAAATTGCCCCAAATCGCTAATATTTTTTCTACAATTTGTAATTATTTTTCATTATCACCCAAGCATAGAGTTTCGTTAGTTGCAGGGGTGCTCGACAATTATAGAATATTGTTTTTTTAGTTTTTTGGGTTTAATTTTTTTTTTTTTAGAAATTTTTTTAATGTTTTTTTTTTAAATAGGCCAAAAAATTTATAAAAAAAAATAAAAACGAAATTGACTATAGAAACTGGATGCTATATTGTCTAGACCGTAAGTACTAACCTTTTTTTGTGAAGTAAGGAGAAAAAAATAGACACTTTTTTAGGAGAAATTAGTGATTTTGTACAGTTTTATCCTTTGTAATAACAATTCAACAACGAATGGGCTATGAGTACCATTTCTAATATTTGATAAGATCTCAAAATTTGCCGACAAATATTAGGGTGCTAGATGTCAAAAATCGATTTTTTTTTTGTTTGATCACTCTGCATCCTGCTGTAAGTCCAGATCATTCTGATATTTGTTCATAGGTAGAGATATTATACTAGTACGTCATAGTAGAAAAAATT
Organism: Chionoecetes opilio; assembly: GCA_016584305.1. NCBI lineage: Eukaryota > Metazoa > Arthropoda > Malacostraca > Decapoda > Majidae > Chionoecetes > Chionoecetes opilio. The sequence continues at coordinate 48,799 of JACEEZ010002652.1, forward strand.
ATTAAATCCGTTTGAAAAATCTTCGAGTTTATAAAAAGTCAAAAAATTTCTTTTACAGGTGCCGAGCAATAGTTTTAAGGGTCTTAAGTATCCTAATGGGGTCGCTCAACAACGGATTGTTTAGCGAGATAGAGAATATCAAACAAGGGTAACTTGTACCTATGAATGATTCCTGAAATGGACTATTATTACCACTTAGAAGCTGATTGGGGCAATTAATAAATATTATAACTTTTTTCCTAGTGTGGAAACATGCTATTAATAATGATGTTTAATGAAGTCCAGCGACTCCTGTCCAGAAAAAGATCTTCTAGACTTTTTATAGTCCTTTTAACCCTCTAAGACTTTGAATATTGACATGTATCCCCAAACTTTTCACAAGTGGTTTGAAGTGACTTAATGTTTTTGGGGATTTAGGCTTGATTTTCGGGTAACGGTGTGAAAGAACTCGTATTGCGTCTTGTTATGAATATGATAAACAAGCGGGGGGGTGACATAGTTTTTCGAAGTTAATAGCCAAAATGTTGAAATCATGCAATTTGCCCTATTTTCACCTCTAAGAAGGAAATGTCCGACAAAAATATGAATGGCTTCTAATCACAAAAAGAAATTGACCTATTCCGGCCAAAATGACACTTGTGACTCTTTCTAGCATTTTGGGTTTTTGAGATAGAGCTTTTCACAGAGTAGTATTTTTTTGTTCTTCAAATTGTGCTGCGCAATAAATTCAAGCTTATATCTCATTCACATTATCCTGAAATACAAATTGAATGTTGAATTTCTGTAGAATGCATTCGGTTTACACGTCTGGAATAGGTAGAATATTGTTTAATGCATTTTTTCGGTGGGTTACACAAGCTTAACGTGGACCATTTTTTTATTTAGTTTTTTTTCAACATCATTTGATTCATATTTCTTTTTAGAGTATATATACTAACGGCCATTCTAAGCCCAGCCACCCCACATAAACTCTTAATGTAATAACAAAAAGAAGTATGAGTGTTAATTTACAAAAATATTATAGTGGCACTTACAAATTCCTTTTCTTTTAGACTGCATCATTTCGCGCACGATTTATCACAGAGAGAGTTTCTCTATCATCTTATTAAAAAGTAATATACCGTTTCTCAATGAAGCTTCTTTTGAATTAATAGTGCTTCAAATGTGCCTTGCATGATTTGATTCGTGTAAAGTCATATTTGAAGCACCTTTAATTTTAAGAATATTCAGCTATATTTAACATGGAAACCCTACCATATGTTAGGCAATAGTATAGGTTCTTTGTAAAAAAGATTTCACTGCTGTATCATTATTATCTTTGTGTCCTATTGACTTAATAGTGTAAATAATTGAAGTTGGAATTGCCCCCTAAAATATTTTGAAAGTATTTGCAAGAAAATACAGATGTTTTTTTTTTTTTATGTCACTCATCTGTTATATATTATGTAAAATAATATGATAACATCATGAAATTAATAATATAAAAAAACTATTTTTTTTTTTTTTTTTTTTGTTCGGCTTAGGTTGCCACCAGGCTAAGCTGCATGCGTCAAGTTGAAAGCTTATATTTCTTCATTTTTCCATTAATATAAAAATGCATTTAGATTTCTGTAAGAATGCTATAATTTACGTACTGAAAAGAGGTAAAATCATCGTTGAAGTAAATTATATTGTTGTGTTAGAAACATTTTTAAAGTGCCACTTGCGATTTTTTTCCCAATTCTTTCAATCGCCGGATTCATATTCTTAAAATATATATATATGAACATTTACAACAAAAGTCATTGCATATTAAATTTTTAACGCTAATAGGATATTTTTGCGGCGGGAAAAGTAGTACTGCTATGAGTACCCCTTATTTAAGTCACTAACACTGAAAGACTAATTTAAGAATACAGCTGTAACTTTTTTCTTCACATTACACAATTGACTACTAATCTAATATCTGTAAGAGGTTTTAAGGGGTTCAAAAATAACCTTTAAATACCAATGCGCCAATAGGGTTCCCACTTTTAAACTTCGATGTTTTTTAGTAAAGCATAAATTTTGTTATTATTAAAGTTTTATGGTATTGTATTTGCATAGGCCTTTTGGGCTACTTATCTCGCCTTATTGGGGAAAACGGACTGTAACGAAGTGAATCAGGACACTTACTGACCCGGGTGAAAGCAATTTAATACATTACTTAGAGTATTTATTGGTCATTATAAACGACGTGGGTCCGTGAGAGAGAGAGGAGAGAGAGAGGAGAGAGAGAGAGAGAGAGAGAGAGGAGAGAGAGAGAGAGAGAGAGAGAAAAAAAAATACATCAACAATTTAACATGGGCTTCTTCGCTAATTACAACCTCCCCACCCCTTAAGTGACGCAGCCCTGGAATTTGTGGTCTCATCAATCATCATCAACTCATCCTCTCAAGACGGCCTCATCCTATCCTAATCTACCACAATATTCATCATTATTGAATCATTATGGTGTTTATTGTATTTTATTATTTTATCATTAATATATTTGTAACTGAATGGAAATGGCAAAGCCACGCCTGTTGCTGAAGGATACCTCGCGGACAACAATGCAATAGTTTCGGCCAATCAGAGGCATCTTCCCAAACTTGTCCGGGTAAGAAACTTGCGAACACCTCAAGAAATCTTTTTGATAACTCGCATGCTGATTGGTCCGTCATGGTCCGCAACACGGTTTGCCTTTGATCCGTCAACCCCTATATATAAAGTAGGTGCCGAATATTCAGCCAACTTTCTATATCATCTTGCAACTGGAAATAGCCAGTTGCAAGCACGCGTGATCGCTCCAAGCCGGTATTTGCAACCCCCCATCATCGACACACGTCCACATCATCATCATCATCATCATCATCATATCAGGTCTGGACGTGGCTAGGAGGAAAGAATATCGCAACCATTGAAATGACAGGAATATATGTGAATCTTTAATCTTGAATTTGCGTGTCGCAACGACCCATGCGCAATTTTTTGTGCGATCGCTTAGATTCGCGCGCTTTAACACTTTTTTTTTTTTTTTTTTTTTTATTTTTTTTTTTTTAAATACTATATTATAATCATCATTATTTATTTATTTTATTAATTATTATTATTACAATATGATTTATTTATTTATTATTTAGATTATTTATTTATTTTATTATTATTATTATTAATTATTATTGTTTATTTATTATTATTAATTGCCTTTTGACGGCACTCTTACGTGTTATATAGAGGCTCCCGGGTCAGAGGAAAACGGGAGAGAGCACCAGCGCGCCCGCAATCAGCATGTGAATTCTCAAAGGCAGCCAGATCCTGATGAAACCGCAGAAGTCTATATATAAAAAAATTGGAGTGGCAGCCCAAATCAAATTTTCATCCAAACCTCAACAGCATCATCATCATCATCATCATTATTATTATTATTTATTTAATATTTATTATTATTAATTATATTAATATTGTTATTATTATTATTTTATTTTTAATTTCATTATTATAATTATTAGTTATTTATTTAATTTATTTCTTTATTATTTATTTTATTTATTTATTTATTTATTTATTTATTTATTTCTTTTTATTATTACTATTTATTATTAATTATTATTATTATTTATTATTATTATTATTATTATTATTATTATTATTATTATTATTATTATTATTATTATTATTATTATTAATTATTAATATTAGTATTATTATTATTATTATAATTATTATTATATTATTTATTATTATTTATTATTATTAATTATTATTATTATTATGTATTATTATAGGTAATACGGGTACAACTAACTCTGAAAACTCCTACGTTTGACGCCTGTTCGCGTTTTCAAACTTATCCCACTGCTGTGTGGTGAACTCCAGACTTGCCCTCTCTCACAAGAGTCTGCGGTGACGCCCTGTTCGCGTTTCAAACTTTATCCCACTGGCTGGTGTTAACCCCAGGACTGCCCTACCTCTCTAATGGAAATGAGGGAAATAAGGTTTTAAGGGAAACAAGCTAAACCTAACCTAACCTTACCTATCCCTTTTAATCGCAATAATATACCTAACCTAACCTTGCAGTTTTTAACGAAACCTAACCCTAACCTAACCAACCTCCTAACCTAACCTACCCCAACCCATTTCTAACTCTAACCTAACCTCACCTAACCTAACCTTACCTAACCTAACCTAACCCATTCCTAACTAACCTAACCTAACCTATCACCATTTCCCCTAAACCTAACCTAATTTAACCTAACCTAACCTCATCTAAACCTAACGTATCATTCCTAACCTAAACCTAGCCTAACCTAACCCATTCCTACCTAACCTAACCTACAACCTAACCTAACCTAACTTAACCTAACCTACCCTAACCTAGCCTAACTAACCTACCTAACCTAACCTAACATAAACACCCCACTTTATAACCTACCCTAACCTAACCTTACCTAACCTTACCTAATCCATTCTACCTAAACCTAGCCTTAACCTACCCCATTCCTAACCTAACCTTACCTACTCTACCTTACCTAACCTAACCTAACCCGAACCCATTATCTAACCTAGCCTAACCTAACCTACCTTACCTAACCTAGCCTAACCATTCCCTAACTCTAACCTAACCTAACCTAACCTAACCTAAGCCTACCTAACCTAACCTAAACTAACCTAACCTACCCAACCCATTTCTAACCTAACCTAACCTTACCTAACCTAACTAACCCATTCTAACCTACCTAACCTAACTATCCCATTCTAACGCTAACCTAATTAACCTAACCTAACCTAACCCTAACCTAACCTAACATAATCCATTCCTAACCTAACCTAGCCTAACCTAACCCATTCCTAACCTAACCTAACCTAACCAACCTAACCAACCTAACCTAACCTAACCTAACCCATTTCTAACCTAACCTAACCTAACTAAACGCCATTTTCTAACCTAACTAACACTAACCCTAACCTTAACCTAACTATCCATTTCCTAACCTAACCTAGGCTTAACCTAACCTAACCTAACCTAAAACCTCAACCTCATCCATTCCTAACCTAACCTAGCCTAGCCTACCTAACCCATTCTAACCTAACCTACACCTAACCTACCTAACCTACCTAACCTAACCTAACCTAACCCATTTCCTACTCTAACCTAACGTAACCTCCCATTCCTAACCTAACCTAACCAACTAACCTAACCCATTTTCTACTACCCTAACCAACCTTAACCTGCCCCCTTTACATAAAAAAAAACTAACCTAACCTATCCTAACCTACCTAACCAGCTATATGATTTAAATTTTTTAAAAATTCACAGAGGCGCGAATAAAGAGACGATTCTACTGAATATCCACCTTCCATATTACGCCTAATACCTACCTAACTAGCCTAACCTAACCTAACTAACCTAACCTAACCTAATCCTTCCTAACCTAACTAACCTAACCACCAATTTCTACCGGACCTAACCTAACTAATCTAACTTAAAAAATAAATAACCTAACTTAACCCATTTCCTAGCCTAACCTATCCTATCCCATTTCTAACCTACCCTAACTTAACCCTAAGCTAACTAACCTAACCTAACCTAACTTTAATATTTGGCCAATAGTTTTACAAGATAGAAACAAAAAAACTATAGTCTTTAAGGTTTAATATATAATAACGTTATACGCAAAACCTGGTGTTTTTTTTTTTTTTTTCTTCCTTTATAGATCCCAAAAAATGTACGACATTACATTATAGATAATCATCAATCTCTATCAAAAAGTTCCATAAATTATATTATTTGGGGCAATAGCTTACAAGATTTATTAAAAAAACTATTATTCTTTAGGGGTAATAATATACATTATTTAGGCCCAAACAATGGCATTCCGTTATAATACCCAAAAAATTATACTAATTACAATTATAGATAATATAAATGTTCCATACAAAGTAATCTCAATAAATATAATATTGGGCAATAAGTTAATAGATTGGGCAATAGTTTAAGAATAAGTTTAACTAGTTTTTTTTTTTTTTTTTAGTTAACTAGATCTGTATTGTGGAGACTCGAGAAAAAAAAAAAAAAAGGAAGAAAAGATATTTGTAACTTAGTTTTTCTCGTATTAAGGGTTCATAAGAGGACGGTAAATTTTGTCCATGAATTTTTTATTTTTTTTATTATTAGCCATCTCTCTCGTCTATTTTGCTGAGGGGGGGGATGGGGAAGGGGCTAACCTCCGATATAACCCCAATAAAACTCCCCCCCCCATCTCCCTTGATTTAACCCCCCCACCAGGCAGGCAGGCAAACCACGCATGCTCCGAAGGGACAAGGAGGGAGGGAGGGTCGGAGGGAGGGACTGGAACCTGGTGCTGGGTGGTGATTGGCCAGAACTACTTCTCCCTTACCTCACCCCTCACCTCTCGGTACGTATGGCCACCATCCCAACGTCCGGTCTTCCCATTTTTCCCCCCGTTACTAACTAGCGATTTCAATGTTTTTATGAAGTGGGTTTGTATTATTAAGCAAGAGTAGTGGCTGTTTAAGGGTAAGATTTAGCCATGGCACTATCCTGGCCAGTAATATAACATCAACATGAGCAAATACAGAGGTAAGTCACACGACGGACATCCCGAGCCGCGACCGCTACCAGCAACAAAAAGCCTGTAACCGAGCGACTTACAAGATATACCACGAGTTTAAACCCTCAATCAGGACACAACGCCTACTTATATGCTACAAAACACGCCTTTCACAAAATTTACATAACCACATCCCAGTATACAGAGACATAAACATACTCCGTAATCACATTCTTGATAGCTTAACTATCGATCACAACACATATTGGCAAAACTTGATAAAAAACACGGCTTCACTCAGAAACACTAACCCCACCCACTTTTGGCGTAAAATTCATAACCTCCGAGGATCAAACAAGGACCATTTTGAACACTTACTAATCCACAACACACGAGTCACTGACCCTCTTCAAGTGGTCGACATTTTTAAAATACATTGGCAGCAGGTTTTTCAACCCCACCCACTCCCTCCACATATACCCAGTACAACACATATCACCACCATCATAACACACATGCAACACACCCAAGCAGACACCCTCCCGCTCAACAACATCGACACATCCACCCTTAACTACCAACACCTCCTCACCTCCCCCATCGAGGAAGAGGAAGTCGCCAGCCTCCTAAAACACACCCCACGCCGGGCCCCTGGCCCAACAGGGATCACATGGCCAATGACAAGACAACTCCCAATGTGTATCATCTCTTCCCTAACCAAAATTTACAACGCAGCGCTTGCCACTGGGTATTTCCCCAAACCAATGAAAAATGCCACTACCATCCTCATACCAAAACCACAAAAAAACTTACACCTCCCAGACAGTTACCGCCCCATTAGCCTCCTGGAGATCTTGGGGAAAACCTTCGAGAGAATCATAAATCATAGGCTAAGGACGCACCTAGAAACATTAGAACTCCTCTCCCCAAAACAATTCGGGTTCAGAAGTGGATTCTCCACGGAAGACGCCCTCAACACCATTCTTGCCTACCTTAAATCCAGTTCTCACCACTTCAGAACAGCCCTCGTGACCAAGGACGTCAAACAAGCTTTTGACACTGTCTGGCACACGGGGCTAATGTACAAAATTTGCAACAATTTCAATCTTCCCCCTTTAACACAACGCCTTCTCTGTAACTTTCTCATGGACCGTCAAATTAGATTCAAACACCAACACACCTACTCCTCCTCCTTTTCCCCTCTCGCAGGCGTTCCTCAAGGTTCCGTTCTCTCCCCAACACTCTACAACATGTACACACGAGACTTACCGGACCCCAGACACCGAGAATCACTTACCATTCAATACGCCGACGACGTCACACAACTCACACGCGCACGGACACTAGATTATCTGTCACGGCGCCTACAAAATGAACTCTCCACCACAAGCCTTTGGGAGCTCAAATGGCGCATCCTCTCTCACCCTCAGAAAACAACAGTAACATACTTCAACATCAAGTCAGAGAGACCACAACTAATTTTCCTCTACCCTTTCCTACCAAACGCCACTCCAATCCCCCATAGAAAAACAAATAAGGTTCTCGGTCTCAACATAGATAATTCCCTCCGCTTTAATAAACACATTACCCAGAAGGCAGGCCACGCTAGAACAGTACTCAGTAGCCTATATAGATTCCGCGAAGCCAACGAGAAAACCAAACTTCACCTATTTAAAGCATTAGTACAACCACTTTTAACTTACTGTCCCTTGGCCCTCTCCTTAACAGCTAAATCTAACCACCTGAAACTACAAACCATTCAAAACAAAGGCCTACGCTTTGCTTTAAATGTCAAATGGCAAGACCTCATAACATGTCGCGAGCTACACGAGACAGCCAACATACCCCCTTTGAACATAATTCACCACAATAGAATCTCGAAACAACTTGACACCTTCCAAATATACCACGATGAAATATACACCATTATAGATTCCTTACCCCCAGCAAATTATCACACACCAAACATAAACCTACTTGACCCCAACCCAGACCCCCCCCAACCTATATACACGCGCCAACCAACATAGCCAGACACCTACACGCCAACATTGTTCCGTGGCACAGCGGGACCGACCCATCTCACTCAATACCCACCAATCACTAGCCAGACACCAAGACGCCAACACTCACGACTCATACCTTCCTCCCGGGACACCAAAAGCCAATGCCAACATTATTATATTATTATTATTATTATTAAGTATTTAAACTATGTATCATTATACTGTATCAA
>JACEEZ010002652.1:62850-83286 GCA_016584305.1 Chionoecetes opilio
CTTCAGATTATATGGGCTCCTAATAGGAGCCGTATACTATTTGTCTTATGAAAGGAACTTGTGTGCCTTTTACTTCTTCTCTGTCTTCTTGGGAAGGAGCACTGCCTGGATGTTGGGCAGCACACCGCCCTGTGCAATGGTCACGCCGGAGAGTAGCTTGTTGAGCTCCTCGTCGTTGCGGATTGCCAACTGCAGGTGACGAGGGATGATGCGAGTCTTCTTGTTGTCACGTGCAGCGTTGCCGGCAAGCTCCAAGACTTCAGCAGCCAAGTACTCCATGACAGCCGCCAAGTACACGGGGGCTCCAGCGCCCACGCGCTCGGCGTAGTTGCCCTTCCTCAGGAGACGATGGATTCTGCCCACCGGGAACTGAAGTCCAGCCCGACTGGAACGAGACTTTGACTTGCCCTTCACCTTGCCTCCCTTGCCACGTCCAGACATGATGTGATGTGACTACGGGGTTGGACAAATACTAGTGTTGGAGCGATCCCGCGGTGTATCTGCAATTGACGGCCACCTACGTTATATATAGGGGGCTCCCGGGTCAGAGACAAAATTTGCAACAATTTCAATCTTCCCCTTTAACACAACGCCTTCTCTGTAACTTTCTCATGGACCGTCAAATTAGATTCAAACACCAACACACCTACTCCTCCTCCTTTTCCCCTCCTCGCAGGCGTTCCTCAAGGTTCCGTTCTCTCCCCAACACTCTACAACATGTACACACGAGACTTACCGGGACCCCAGACACCGAGAATCACTTACCATTCAATACGCCGACGACGTCACACAACTCACACGCGCACGGACACTAGATTATCTGTCACGGCGCCTACAAAATGAACTCTCCACCACAAGCTTTGGGACTCAAATGGCGCATCCTCTCTCACCCTCAGAAAAAACAACAGTAACATACTTCAACATCAAGTCAGAGAGACCACAACTAATTTTCCTCTACCCTTTCCTACCAAACGCCACTCCAATCCCCCATAGAAAAACAAATAAGGTTCTCGGTCTCAACATAGATAATTCCCTCCGCTTTAGTAAACACATTACCCAGAAGGCAGGCCACGCTAGAACAGTACTCAGTAGCCTATATAGATTCCGCGAAGCCAACGAGAAAACCAAACTTCACCTATTTAAAGCATTAGTAAAACCACTTTTAACTTACTGTCCCTTGGCCCTCTCCTTAACAGCTAAATCTAACCACCTGAAAACTACAAACCATTCAAAACAAAGGCCTACGCTTTGCTTTAAATGTCAAATGGCAAGACTTCATAACATGTCGCGAGCTACACGAGACAGCCAACATACCCCTTTGAACATAATTCACCACAATAGAATCTCGAAACAACTTGACACCTTCCAAATATACCACGATGAATATACACCATATATAGATTCCTTACCCCCCGCAAATTATCACACACCAAACATAAACCTACTTGCCCCCAACCCAGACCCCCCCCAACCTATATACACGCGCCAACCAACATAGCCAGACACCTACACGCCAACATTGTTCCGTGGCACAGCGGGACCGACCCTTTCTCACTCAATACCCACCAATCACTAGCCAGACACCAAGACCGCCAACACTCACGACACATACCTTCTCCCGGGACACCAAAAGCCAATGCCAACATTATATTATTATTATTATTATTATTAAGAAATTTTAAAACTATGTATCATTATCCCTTATGTAATCAACATCATATTTATGTATGCCACAATATAAACCTTGCAACCAGCTAAAACTATGTAAACAAAATGATTTTTGTAATAAATGTATGTATGTGTATTTCAATAAAGAAATTGTGCGCTAAAGAGACGGAGGGTTTCGGTTGGTCCCTCGTGTGGGAGTCGGGCGGCGGGCGCCGGGTGCTGCCCTGGGTGTGTAAAGGGCCCACCTTCTTTTTCCCCCCCCCCCTCCCCTCCTGTGTCGCCCCAGCGTGGTTTTTTTCGATGGACTGAGTCGGGATGAGAGTACAGTACGCGGAGTCCCCCACAATAAAAAACACGAATAGCGCTTGGGTTAAGCCCCATGTCTTTTTTCTCATTCTAGCTCGCTTCTCTCACCCACCTATTCTTCTCCCTGTCCCCACTTCCCCATCAGAATCAGAATATAAAAAGAGAAAGCAGGAGATGGGGAAGTGGGGACAGGGAGAAGAATAGATGGGTGAGAGAAAGGAGGCTAGTAAGAGAAAAAGTCTCCGGGGCTTGACCCAGGTGCTGTATGTTTTTTTTGTGTGTTTATGTTGTGAGTCGATCTCGACCTAACGACACGCTTTCCCATCTCGCACGAGCAAACAGAAACCACTCTGGGGCGGCTTGGCAGGACATGGGCCTCGGAAGATGGTGCTCCGGACACACCCAGGACAACCCCGCCCCCCACCCCCCGCCCCCCACCAGTTCTTGGGTTTTGGTTTTGTTTTTGATTTTTTTTCTTCACGCTTGACTTGTTTTTCTTCTTCTCTTCGTTCTTCTTTCTTCTTATCTTGTTTTTGTTGTTGCTGTTGTTGTTTGTTTATTGTCTTTTTTTGCTTTTTTTCTGTCATTCCCATGTACGCGCGCACACCTGATACTCCTCGGCACCCCGCACGGGCGGCTGGCTTCATTTCTCCACTACCTCTCTCGCGTTCCAACATATACAAACAGGAGAAGGAAATTGTGAAAAATTTAGTGAAAGAAGTCTGAGATTAAAAGTGTTTTTTTTGTTTTGTTTTATTTTTTCAGAGATTGGACAGGGGAAGAAGGACTCCGTAGAGCGGAGGGACCTACATTTTTTTACGTGGGATCCGAACCACTGATAGAGAAGGGGGGGCCCGAGCGGAATGGAGTGGATTGTAGGATTATAAGTTTTCCCAGCAGCGTAAAAAAGGGTAGATTACCTCCGTATAGCAGAGGGTCATTGGATTTAATGTGGCCTCGTCCGAACCACGGTAGGATAGTAGCAGTGAAAGAGACGGGGGGGGTGGAAGGGGAACGGAGTGGATTGTAGGAGTAAAAAGTTTTTTAGTAGCATAAAAGGGGGGACAGGAACCTTCGTAGAGGGGAAGGGGTTCATTGGATTTTATGTGGCCTCGTCCGAACCACGGAAGGAGAGTGAGAGTTGGTGAGAAGGACAACGGAGAGAGTTACGACCGAATTTGCTTCCCCACCCGACCGACAAAAGTTTACAACCCGACGGACGATCCGAAAGACAACCAGTCTTCATCCCCGCTGTGTGTGGTGGTGAAACCAGGTCTGCTCCCCCGCGGGTGTGGAGGCCGTGGGTGATGACGCAAGGGTCCGGGTCTCGAACTTTAAAACTTGGTTGCCTTGCGCCGCCATCAGTCTTGGCTTTCCTGAGAGACTCGCACGGAGGGAGGACAGATGGTTAGAGAGTTGTGGTTAGGGGGGGGATCCATGCGGAAAGACGGGCCGTCGGCGGCTTGCGTTTGGTCACGGTCATTTAGCCGTGGCCACCCAGGGCCTGTCAGGCTTGGCCCGCCTTGGATGGAAAACCCTCCGGCCCTGAACCGTTTGAAGAGGTGCAGGGCGTTGCAACGCAGCACAGCCCTTATCAAAAAAAATAATTTTTAAAAACAAAAATATGAATACAAAGCTATAAGACAATAAGTGAGAAAAAAACGCCGGACCGACTGCGTGCCTCGCCCTGAGGAAACCTGTTGGGAAGGGTGGGTTATTTCAGGACAGGGAAAGGATAGAGGTCGTGGCCCGTGTGAACACTGTGAGGAATCCGTTTTGTGCAGAACGTGGTCTCGACCTGGGCTGTCGCGACTCGCTGCTGCCGCGGTTTTGGCACATCTCTAAAACAATACCACAGAGAGTGTGTAAGGGAAAGGGCTGGCCAAGCCTGCCCTCCCCGGTGGAAGCGGGTTTGGAAAAAAAGGGTTAGTGGAAAAAAAGAGGAGTTAGTGGAAACAGTGAAGTGATTATGTGTAGATTGGAAGTGGGGGGTTGGGTTTGGTGTTAGTAGGTTTGTTCGGGGAAGACGATAAGCTCGCGGAGAGTGTCGATGAAGGTTTACATTGTGTCATGTGTTTTGTTTGGAACATGGTGAGTCGTTTTTGTGCTCTGTTTTTTAGTGTGATGTTGATGGGAAGGATGTTTGTCTCCTCGTGAAGGGAGACAGAGGACCGGAAGTCGTACCACTTTTACTCCTAAGGCGGAGCGTAGTGACTTGTTCTGGATCCTCTGTAGGTTGAGAAGATTTGTTTTGCCACTAGAGAGAGGATGAGAAAGGGGAGTAGGTTAAGTGTGGTAGAACAAGGGCTTTGAAAAGATGCAAATTTTTTGCGCGTGCAGCTGTAGCGGAACCTTCCAGGCTGCTCTGTACTGTGGCCGCGATACCTAATTTGGGTTTTTGTGTGATGATAGAATCTGAGACCTCTGTCTATGTTAAGGGCCCAGTACTGTATTATTTCTACTTCGGGGATTTGGTGTGGGGTTTTGTGAGGAACGGGTATAGATATATTAGTCCTCGGCTTTCTCCTTTTATATTAAAATAAGTGGCTTTGGTTTTTGAGGGTGTGAGTGAACCTCCATTTGAGTTCCCACAGGCTGGTTTTCAGTAATTTCCCATTGGATTCGATCAGTTAGTTGGTCTAAATGTCGGAGCGTGCTAGTAGTGTCACGTCCATCTGCATATTGAATGGTCAGAATTCTCGTTGGTCGGGGCCAGGTAGGTCATGAGTGTCATGTTTAAAGAGAGTTGGGGAAAGGATAGAGCCCTGGGGGACCCCGGCTAAATGGTGTAAAAGGGTCGGAAAGTAGTCTGTATGACGGAGTCCCCCTCTGTCTGTCTGTCAGGAAGTTACATAGGAGTCTTTTGGTCGAATAGGGAGGTCAAAGTCGTTTACAAATTTTATATTTGAGTCCTGTTGCCACACGGTGTCGAATGCTTGTTTTACGTCTTTTGTCACTAGAAAATGTTTTATAAAAGCTTGGTTGTGTGCTCCCTTTGAGGTAGGCCACTATGGTGTTTAGCGCGTCGTCGGTGGAGTGTCCTTGCCTGAAGCCAAACTGCTTTGGGTGACACGGAAGGTTTTTTGTCTCGAGGTGCGTCTTAAGTCGGGTGCATTACTAGTCTTTCAAAGGTCTTTCCTAGAATGTCGAGGGAGGCTAAATCGGCGGTAATTTTCGGCGAGGTAGGGCTTTTACCGGGTTTCGGGATGAGAATTGTGGTGGCTGTTTGAAAGGCTTTTGGGAAATAGCCTGTGGCGACTGCGAGGCGTGACAATGTGTGGTGAGGAGAAAATGATTGTGTGGGGGGAGATTTTTGATGATGGGCCAGGTGATGCCTGTGCGGGCCCGGTGCGCGGCGTGGCGTTCGTTTTAGCAGCCTGCGACATCCTCCTCCTCAAAAGGTGTGGTGAGTGAGAGGTTTCGTGGTTTAAGTTGTTTGTGTTTATGTAGCCCAGAGGAATAGTGTCTACTCGTGTCTGTTGCATGTGCTGTGGTAATATGTCTATGTGTGTTGTGCTGGGGATGTGTGAGGGAGGGGGGGGGTGTGGTCGGAAAATCGTTTCCCAGTGTTGTTTAAACGCATCGGTGAATCGGATGGTCTCTTACCCGGTGTGGTTAACGAGTAAAAAACTCGAAAAGCGTTCCTCTTATTCCCTCATTCTTTTTTGCACCATGTTGCCCGAACTCAGTGGATTTAGAAAGTTTTGCGCTGCCTGTCCATGCGTTAAAACCTAAGCCTAACCCAATAACCTAGCCCTACCTAGCCAACCTACCTTACCTAACCTCAACCTAAACCATTCCGAACCTAACCTAACCTAACCGATCCCATTCCTAACCGTAACCTAATTTAACTAACCTAACCTAATCTAACATAACGTGAATGCCAGTCCTAACCTAACATAGCTAAACCTAAACCCATCCTAACATAAACCTAACCTAACCCAAAACCTAAACCTAACCTAACTCTAACCTAACCAACCTAGCCCCTAACACTTTAACCTAACCTAACCTAACCTAAACCTAACACCCAACCCATTCTAAACCTTAAACCTAACTAACCTTACCTAACCTGACCTAATCTATTACTAACCTAACCTGGCCTAACCTATAACCCATTTCCTAACCTAACTAACCTAACCTAACCTTACCTAACCTAACCTAACCCAACCCATTTCTAACCTAGCATAAACCAACCTAAACCTTACCTAACCTAGCCTAACCCATTCTAACCTAACCTAGCTAACCTACCTAACCTAACCTAACCTAAACTAACCTAACCTAACCCAACCCAATTTCTGACCTAACCTAACCTAAACCTAATCCAATCCTAACCAACCTAGCCTAAACCTAACCCATTCCTAACCCTAACTAAAACCTAACCAAACCTAACAAACCTAACCTAAAACCTAACCTAACATAACCATTCTACCTAAACCGAACTAACCTAACCTAAACCTAACCCATCTAACCTAACCTAACCTAACCTAACCAACCTAAACCTATCCCATTCCTAAAACCTAACCTAACTTAACCTAACTAACCTAACCTAAACCGAAACCTAAACCCAACCATTTCGAACCTAACCGAACCTAAACCTTACCCAACCTTACCTAATCCATTTCCTAACCTACCTAAGCCTAACCTAACCATTCCTAACATAACCTAACCTACCTAACCTTACCTAACCTAACCTAACCCAACCCACTTTTCTAACCTAGCCTAACTAAACCTAACCTTACCGAACCTAGCTAACCCATTTCCTAACCTAACCTAACCTAAACCTAACCTAACCTAAACCTAACCGTAACCTAAACTAACCTAACCTAACCCAAACCCATTTCTAACCTAACCTACACCAAACAACCCATCCTAACCTAAACCTAACCTAAACCTAATCCCATTCTAATAACCTAATTTAACCGAACTAAACCTAAGCTAACCTAACTAACCTAACCTAATCCATTCCTAACCTAAACTAGCCTAAACCTAAACCCATTTCCTAACCTAAACCTAAACCTAACCAAACCTAACCAAACTAAACCTAACCTAAACCTACCCCATTTTTTAACCTAACCTAACTCTAACTAACCTAAAACCTAACCCATTTTCTAACCTAACCCAACCTAAACCTATCCCTTCCTAACCTAATCTAACTTAACCTAACCAACTAACTAACCTAAACCTAATCCATTTCCGAACTAACCTAAATAACCAAAATAACCTAACCTAACCCAACCCATTTCACCTAACCTAACCTAACCTAACCCATTCCTAAACCGAACCTAACCTAACCTATCCCATTTGCTAACCTAACCTAATTAACCTAACTAAACCTAACCTAAACCTAAATCCTAAAATCCATCCTAACCTAAACCTAGCCTAAACCTAAACCCATTCCTAACCTAAACCTAACTACAACCAAACCTAAACACCAAACCTAACCTAACCTTACCTATAACTAACCCATCATAACCTAACATAACCTAACCTAACCTAACCTAACCTAACCCATTTCAACCTAACCTAACCTAACATAACCTAACCTAACCTATCCCATTTCCTAACCTAACCTAAACTTAACCTAACCTAAACCTAACTAACCTAAACCTAACCTAACCTAACCCAAACCCATTTCTAACCTAACCTAACTAACCTTACCTAACCTTACCTAATCCATTCCTAACCTAACCTAGCCTAACCAAACCCATTCCTAAGCGAACCTAACCTACCTCACTTACCCAACCTAAACCTAACCCAACCCATTTCTACCTAGCCTAAACCTAACCTAACCTTACCTAAAACAGCCTAAACCCAGTTCCTAACCTCACCTACCTAACCTACACCTAACCTAACCTTAACCTCACCTAACCTAAACTAAACCTAACCTAACCCAACCCATCCTAACCTAACCTAACCCTAACCTAACCCATTCCAACTAACCTAACCTAACCTATCCCATCCTAACCTCAAACCTAATTTAACCTTAACCTAACCTAACCTAACCTAAAACTAATCCCATTCCTAACCAACTTAGCCTAACTAACCCATTCCCTACACCAGAACCTAACCCTAACCAAACTAACCAAAACCTAACCTAACTAAACCTAACCCATTCTAACCTAACCTAACCTAACCTAACCTAACCTAACCCTTTCTAACCTAAACCTAACCTAACCTATCCCATCCTAACCTAATATAACTTAACCTAACCTAACCTAACCTAACCTAACCTAAGCCATTCCTAACCTAACCTAGCCTAGCCTAAACCCATCTAACCTAACTAACCTAACCTAACCTAACTAACCAACCCATTTAACCGAACCTAAACGTAACCTATCCCATCCTAACCTAACCTAACCAACTAAACCTAACCCATTTCTAAACTAACCTAACCAACCTTTACCTAGCCCATTCTAACCTAACCTAACCTATCTACACCTAACCTAACCAGCTAATGAGTTACATTTTTTAAAAATGCACAGAGGTCGCGATAAAAGAGACGATTTACTAAATATCCACCTTACATAATTACGCCTAATACATAACCTAAAAAACCTAGCCTAAACCAACTAAACCTAACTAAAACCTAACCTAATCCCTTCCTAACATAACCTAACCTAACCAACCCATTCTAACCCGAACCTAACCTAAACCTAATCTAACCTAACTTAACCCCATCCTAGCCTAACTATCTATCCCATTTCTAACCAACCTAACTTAACCTAAGTAACCTACCTAACCCTAACCTAAACTTAATATTTGGCCAAATAGTTACAAGATAGAAACAAAAAAAAAAACTAATATTCTTTAAGGTTAATAATAAAAACGTTATTACGCAAAAACCTGGTTTTTTTTTTTTTTTTTTTTTTTCCTTTATAGATACCCAAAAAAGATCGAATTACAATTATAGATGAAATCTCCAATCTCTATAAAACAGTACATAAATTATATTATTTGGGCAATAGCTTACAAGATTATTAAAAAAAACTATTATTCTTTAGGGGTAATAATATAATTTTAGGCAAAAAAATGGCATTTCCTTATAGATACCAAAAAAAAATTATACGTATTACAATTATAAGAATAATATAAATGTCTACAAATAATTCTCAATAAATTATAATATTGGGGCATAGTTAAACTAGATTGGGCAATAGTTCAAGAATAGTGTTAAAATAGTTTTGTTTAGTTAATTAGATCTGTATGTGGAGACCGAGAAAAAAAAAAAAAAAAAGGAAGAAAGAATTTGTAACTAGTTTTGCTAGTATTAAGGGTTCAATTAAGAGTGACGGTAATTGTGTCCATGAATTTTTATTTTTTATTATTAGCCAATCTCTCTCGTTCTATTTTGCTGAGGGGGGGGGATGGGGGAAAGGGGCCTATCCTCCGGATAAAACCCCAATAAAAACTCCCCCCCCCCCCCCAATCTCTCCTTGATTGAACCCCCCCCACGAGGCAGTCGGGCAAACCCCACGCATGTTCCGAAGGGACAAGGCGGAAGGGAGGTTGGGAGGGAGGGGGACTGGAACCTGGTGCTGGGTGGTTGATTGGCCCGAACTACTATCTCCCCTACCTCACCGAAGAATAGAATAGATAAAACGAGTAAAGCAGGAGATGGGGAAGTGGGGACAGGGAGAAGAATAGCATGGGTGAGAGAAAGGAGGGCTAGGAAGAGAAAAAGTCTCCGGGGCTTGGACCCAGGTGCTGTATGTTTTTTGCGTGTTTTTGTTGTGAGTCGAACTCGACCTATACGACACGCTTTCCCATCTCGCACGAGCAGACAGAAAACACTTGGGGCGGCGGCAGGCATATGGGCCGTCGGAAGTATGGTGCTCCCGGACACACCCAGGACAACACCGGCGCCCATCCCCCGCCTCCCACAGTTCTTCGGTTTTGGTTTTGTCTTGATTTTTCTTCTTCACGCTTGACTTGATTTCTTCTTCTCTTCGTTCTTCTTTCTTTCTTATCTTCTTTCTTTCTATATTGTTTTTGTGTTGCTGTTGTTGTTTGTTTATGTCTTTGTTTTGCTTTTTTTCTGTCATGCCAGGTACGCGCCCCCGCACACCCTGATACTCCTCGGAACCCCGCCACGGGCGGCTGGATTCATTTCTCAACTACCTCTCTAGCTGTTCCAAACATTATACATACAGGAAGAAGGAAAATTGTGAAAAACTTTAGTGAAAGAAGTCTGAGATTAAAAGTGTTTTTGTTTTTTTTGTTTTTTTTTTGTTTTGTTTTATTTTTTCAGAGATTGGACAGGGGGAAGGAAGGACTCCGTAGAGCGGAGGGACCACAGTTTACGGGATCCGAACACTGATAGAGAGGGAAGCGAGCGGAATGATGTGGATTGTAGGAGTATAAAGTTTTTGCAGCAGCGTAAAAAAAGGTAAGATACCTCCGTCATAGCAGAGGGGTCATTGGATTTAATGTGGCCTCGTTCCGAACCACGGTAGGATAGTAGCAGTGAGATAGAGAACGGGGAGGGGGTGGGGGAAGGGAACGGAGTGGATTGTAGGGAGTAAAAGTTTGTAGTAGCATAAAAAGGGGGACAGGATACCTTCGTAGAAGCGGAAGGGTCATGGATTTTATGTGGCCTCGTCGAAAACCACGAAAGTGAGAGTGAGAGTGGTGAGAAGGACAACGGAGAAGAGTTGCGACCGAATTTGCTTCCCCACCGACCGACAAAAAGTTACAACCGACGGACCGATCAGAAAAGACAACCAGTTTCATCCCCGCTGTGTGGGGGGTGTGATTTAAACCAGGTCTGCCCCGCGGGTGTGCGAGGCGTCGGGTGATGAGCAAGGGGTCCGGGTCTCGAAACTTTAACTTGGTTAGCCTTGCGCCGCCATCAGTCTGGCTTCCTGAGAGACTCGCACGGAGGGAGAACCAGATGGGTAGAGAGTGTGGTAAGAGGGGGGGGGATCCATGCGGAAGACGGGCCGTCGGCGGCTGCGCTGTCACGGTCATTTAGCCGTGGCCACCATTGGCCTGTCAGTCTGGGCCCGCCTGGATTGGAAAACCCTCCGGCCCTGAACCTGTTTGAAGAGGTGCGTGGCGTTGCACGCAGGGGGCACCAGCCTTATCAAAAAAAATAATTTTTAAAAACAAAAAATATGAATACAAAGCTATAAGACAATAGTGAGAAAAAAAAAACAGCGGGACCGCTGCGTGCTCGCCCGAGGAAAACCTGTTGAAGGGTGTGGTTAATTTCAGGACAGGGAAAGGATAGAGTGTGGCTGTGTGAAACACTGTTGAGGAATCGTTGTGGCAGAACGTGGTCTCGACCTGGGCTGTCGCGACTCGTGCTGCCCAGCGGTTGGCACATTCTTCTAAAAACATACCACAGAGAGTGTGTAAGGAAGGTCTGGCCAAGCCTGGCCCTCCCCGGTGGAAGCGGGTGGAAAAAAAAGGGTTAGTGGAAAATAAGAGGAGGTAGTGGAAACAGTGAAGTGATTATGTGTAGATTTGGAATGGGGGTTGGGGTTTGCGTGTTAGTAAGTTGTTCGGGGAAGGACGATAAGCTCGGGGAGAGTGTCGAGAAGTGTGTACATGTGTCATTTGTGTGTTGGAACATGGTGATTCGTTTTGGTGCCTCTGTTGTATAGTGTGATGTTGATGGAGAAGGATGTTGGTCTCCTCGTGAAGGGAGACAGAGGACCGGAAGTTCGTACCACCTACTCCTAAGGCGGAGCGTTAGTGACTTCGTTTCTGGATCCCTGTGTTTGCGAAGATAGTTTTTGCCACTAGAGAGCAGGAGAGGGGGCCAGTAGGTTAAGTGTGGTAGGAAACAAGGGCTTTGAAAAGATGCAATTTTGTGCGCGCGCAAGCTGTAGCGGAAACCTGCCCAGGCTGCTCTTGTACTCTGGCCGCGATACCTAATTTGGCGTTGTGTGGTGAATGAATCTGAGTGTTGTATCTATGTTAATGCCGAGTACTATGTTATTTATTACTTCGGGGATGGTGTGGGTTGTGGTAGAAACGGGTATATGAGATATTAGTCTCGGTTCTCGCTTTTTATATTAAAGTAAGTGACTTTAGTTTTTTGAGGGTGTGAGGAATCCTCACTGAGTTCCCACAGGCTGGTTGCAGTAATTTCCCAGTGGATGCGGTCAGTTAATTGATCTAATTGTCTGGAGAGTGCTAAAATGTCACGTCGTATGCGTACTGAATGGTCAGTGATTCTCGTTGTGTCGGGTAAGGTAGGTCATGAGTTTGTACATGTTCAAAGAGAGTTGGGGAAAAGGATAGAGCCATGGGGACCCCGGATAGTGGTGTAAAAGGGTCGGAAAGTATGTCTGTAGACGGAGTCTTATCTGTCTGTCTGTCAGAAAGTTGCATAGTAGTCTTTTTGTCAGAATAGGGTAGGTCAAAGTCGTTACATATTTTTATATTTGAGTTCCTGTGTTGCCACACGGTGTCGCATGCTTGTTTACGTCTTTTGTCACTAGAACTGTTTTATAATAGCTGGTTGTGTTTGCTCCTTTGAGGTAGGCCACTATGGTGTTTAGAGCGTCGTCGGTGGAGTGCCTTGCCTGAAGCCAAACTGCTTGGGGGAAAGGAAGTTTTTGGGTCTCGGGTGCGTCTTAAGTCGGGTGCTTATAGTCTTTCAAAAGTCTACCTAGAATGTCGAGTAGGCTAATCGGTCGGGTAAATTTCGGCGAGGTGAGGGCTTTTCCGGGTTTCGGGATATGAGAATTGTGGTGGCGGTTTTTGAGGGCTTTTGGGAAATAGCCTGTTGCGAGCGAGGCCGTTAAAAAATGTGTTTGTGAGTGAGGAAATGATCGGTGGGGGGAGATTTTTAATGAGGGCCGTGATGACTGTGTGGCCCGGTGCGCGGGCGTGGCGTTCTTTTGAGTAGCACTGGCGACATCCTCCTCCTTTCAAAAGGTGTGGGGGGAGGGGTTTCGTGGTTTAAGTGGTTGGTGTTTATGTAGCCCAGAGGAAGGAATAGGTTACTTCGTGTCGGTGCTGTGCTGTGGTAATAGTTCTATGTGTGTTGTTGCTGGTGGATGTGCTGAGCGAGGGTGTAGGTGGTCGGAAAAACAGTTTTCCCAGGTTGTTTTTAAACGCATCGGTGGAATCGGACAGGGTCTTCTTACCCGGATGTTTGTTGACGAGTAAAAAAAAACTCGAAGCGTTTCCCTCTTTATTACCTTCATTTCTGGCACCATGTGCCAGACACTCATGGAGTTAGAAGTACGCTTGCTGTCCATGCGCTGTACTACAAATTTTCCAGTATGTGTCGTGGTCAGTCTGTAAGTGTCGAGGACGTGTTGGCGTTAGAATTTTAGGTATCCCTTGACTCGGATGTGATTTGAATGTTGCGTGCAAAGCGTGGTCTGTAGCAGATAAGGAGACGTTGTGTCCGGATAGAGGGTTTTTAAAGTCATAGAAAATTTTGTGGGTGTCTGCTTTGGGAGTACGTGTTGAGAAGCTGGAGGATGTTTTCTGAAGAGTGTTATATGCTGTTGTTCAAGTTGAGGTGGTATGTCTTTCTAGTGTGTGGGGTTGGTTGGTTTGCAGGGCATCCGTGAAGTCCGGCCCATGTGTTGCGTTCTGTAGCAAAGTAAGGTTGTGCTAAGGGACGGAAATAGGGTTGTGGATAAGCGGAGAATTAGTGGATGTGATTCCGAGCCACAAAGGGGGCCCGGAGAGAGGTGGGGTGTAGTTGAATGGACTCGGTCTGTTGGTGATGGGCAAGGTCGGGTGACCCGTGCCACCATTTCCAAGGAAACATGTTGGGAAGTCGGCCCGAGAAAAGCGAAGGCGTTTCAAGTTTACAATTTGGTGTAGCTGAAGGCGTGGGGTGTTCCTGCCGGGTATGAAAGTGTGTCGTGCAGCGTAAGATCGGCTAGTGAGATAGACAGGTATGTTCGTGTGGTTGAATTAAAAAAAAAAAAGTCGTTGTATACTGGTAAGAGGAAGTCGGTGTTGGGTCGAGGTAAGTTGTGGCCACCCAAGATGGGCCCATGTGAGGTATGAATCTGGGCTGCTAAGAAATGAGGTGTAGGCCAGTCCACTAAGAAAGGCGTGTCGAAGAGGTGTTTTATCAGGAATGGCTACGCCGTGTGAGGTATGGCTGTGGGTTTTTTAACAAGTGTATCCGTACAGTTTTATGGGGTACTGAGAGCCCCGGATGTCAGTGAAGGGGACAATGTCTGGGTCTAAGGATCTTATTAGGACTCAGTTATGAGATGACGATTATTTTTGTATCCGCGACAATTTAGCGGCATGAAGGTATCATAGCGTACGGTGTTTTTGGATTAACTATTAAGTTTACCGCATTTGCTTTACTCCAAGTTTTTTGCGCTTTTTTGGTGACAGGGGAAGCAGAGAGTAGCGGGAAGGGAGGAAGGGACAAGGTATGTTAGTAGTAGGTAGGGGAAGAGTGCGCTGGGGGTGGGCGCGCGGGGGGTTCCTGCGGTTTGGGGTTCCGGCTCGTGTCGCCCTCGCTGGAGCTCTCCAGCCTCCTCCCCGCTGTCGCTCTCTGAGAAAGAGGACTGATCTTCTTGCTTGCTTGTATCGGTGGGGGTGTGTGTCTCGTGTTGGGTGGTGTGGGTGTGTCGAGTTTTGTCCGTGATCTTTTTGGTATGAGTGGTATGTTTAGTTATGCAGGTCGTCTGACATTGAAGGAGGGAAAACCATTTTCTATTTATAATTCTGTGACTTCCTCACCGCGCCGTACGGATGGCCGCCATCCCAACGCCGGTCTTCGCAACTTTTCCCCCCCGTTACTAACTAGCGGAATTTCCATGTTTTTTATGAAGTGGGTTGGTAAATATTAAAGCAAGTGCCAGTGGTTGGTTAAGGGTAAGATTTAGCCATGGCACTATCAGCCAGTTAATAAACATCAAAATGAGCAAATACCAGAAGGTAAGCACATGACCGACACCCCGAGCCGCGACCGCATACACGCATATAGTCCAAAAAATCGAAAATTTGCACCGGGCCCCACAGGCATCACCTGGCCCATCATCAAAAATCTCCCCCACCAATCATTCCTCACTTACACCATTTTCAACGCCTCCGCTAGCCCACAGGCTATTTCCCAAAAAGCCTTCAAAAACAGCCACCACAATTTTTCATCCCGAAACACGGTAAAAAGCCCCTCACCTCGCCGAAAATTACCGTCCGATTAGCTCCTCGACATTCTAGGAAGACCTTGGAAAGGACTAGTATGCCACCCGACTTAAGACGCACCTCGAGACAAAAAAACCTCCTGTCCCCAAAGCAGTTTGGGCTTCAGGCAAGGACACTCCAACGACGACGCGCTAAACCCACCAGAGTGGCCTAGCCTCAAAGGGAGCACAAACCAAGCTAGTATACAACAGTTTAGTGACAAAAGACGTAAAACAAGCATTCGACACCGTGTGGCACACAGGACTCAAATATAAAATAATGAACGACTTTGACCTCCCTATTCTGACAAAAAGGACTCTATGTAACTTCCTGACAGACAGGACAGATGAGACTCCGTCATACAGACATACTTTCAACCCTTTTACACCACTAGCCGGGGTCCCCCAGGGCTCTATCCTTTCCCCAAATCTCTTTAAACATGTAACACTCAGAACCATACTGACCCGGACACAACGAGAATCTTGACTCATTCAATATGCAGATGACGTGACACTACTAGCACGCTCCAGACATTTAGACCAACTAAGATCGAATCCAAATGGGGAAAAGTACTGCAACCAGCCTGTGGGAACTCAAATGGAGGATTCACTCACACCCTCAACAAAAACCAAAGCCACTTACTGTTAATATAAAAGGAGATAAGCCGAGACTAATATATCGATACCCGTTCTCACACAACCCACACAATCCCCCGAAAAGTAGAAATAATACAGTACTCGGCCTTAACATAGGCAGGAGGTTCAGATTCTATCATCACACAAAAGCCAATTAGTATCGCGGCCACAGTACAGAAGCAGCCTGGGCAGTCAGCTACAGCTGCCACGCGCACAAAATTGCATCTTTTCAAGCCCTTGTTCTACCACACTTAACCTAATGCCCTTCATCCTCGCTCTAGTGGCAAAAAACAAATCTTCTCAAACTACAGAGGATCCAGAACAAGTCACTACGCGCCGCCTTAGGAGTAAAGTGGTACGATCTTCCGGTCCTAGTCTCCCTTCACGAGGAGACAAAACATCCTTCCCATCAACTATCACACTATACAACAGAGCACAAAAAACGATCTCACATGTTCCAACACACACATGACACAATGTACACCGTCATCGACACTCTCCCGCGAGCTTATCGTCTTCCCCGAACAAAATTACTAAACACCAAAACCCCAACCCCCCACTTCCAATCTACACATAATCACCTCATTTCTCCCACTAACTCCTCTTATTTCACTAACCCTTATTTTTCCCACCCGCTACCACCGGGGAGGCAGGCTTTGGCCCAGACCTTCCTTACACACTCTCTGTGGTTTGTTTTAGAGATGTGCCAACCGTGGCAGCAGCGAGTCGCGACAGCCCAGGTCGAGACCACGTCTGCAACAAACGGAGATTCATCAACAGTGTTCACACAGCCAACGACTCTCCTCTACCTTTCCCTGTCCTGAAAATAACCACCACCCTCCAACAGGTTCCCTCAGGGCGAGCACGCAGTCGGTTCCCGGCTGTTTTTTCTCACTTATTGTATATAGCTTTGTATTCATATTTTTTGTTTTTAAAAACATGATTTTTTTTGAGAAGGCTGGTGCGGGCGTGCAAACGCCCGGCACCTCTTCAACGGTTCAGGGCCGGGGGTTTTCCATCAGAGGGCCAAGACTGACAGGCCATGGGTGGCCACGGCTCTAAATGACCGTGACCAGCGCAGCGCCTGACGGCCCGTCTTCCGCATGGATCCCCCCCCTAACACACTCTCTAACCACTGTCCTCCCTCCGTGCGAGTCTCTCAGGAAAAGCCAAAAGACTGATGGCGCGCAAGACACCAAGTTTTAAAGTTCGGAGACCCGGACCCTTGCGTCATCACCGACGGCCCTCCACACCCGCGGGGGAGCAGACCTGTTTTCACCACCAAACCACAGCGGGGATGAAGACTGTTGTCTTCGGATCGTCCGTCGGATTGTAAACTTTTGTCGGTCGGGGGGGAAGCAAAATCGGTCGTAACTCTCTCCGTTGTCCTTCTCACCAAACTCTCACTCTCCTTCCGTGGTTCGGACGAGGCCACAAAAAATCAATGACCCCTTCGCTCTACGAAGGTATCCTGTCCCCCCTTTTATGCTACTACAAAACTTTTTACTACTACAATCCACTCCGTTCCACTTCCCACCCCCTCCCAGGCTTCTATCTCAACGCTACTATCCTACAGGTTCGGACGAGGCAACATCAATGACCAATGACCCCCTGCTAGACGGAGTAATCTTACCCTTTTTTACGCTGCTGCAAAACTTTATACTCCTACAATCCACTCATTCCGCTCGCCTCCCCTCTCTATCAGTGGTTCGGGATCCCAAACGCTTTAATAAAACTGTAGTCCCCGCTCTACGGATGTCCTTTCTGTCCCCTGTGCAATTCTGAAAAAATAAAACAAACAAAAAAAACACTTTTAATCTCAGACTTCTTTCACTAATTTTTCACAATTTACTTCTCCTGTTTGTATATGTTTTGGAACGCGAGAGAGGTAAGGCGGAGAAATGAAGCCAGCGCCGTGCGGGGTGCGAGGAGATCAGGGTGTGCGCGCGTACATGGCAGTGACAGGTAAAACAAAGCAAAACTAAGACAATAAACAAAACAACAACAGCAACAACAAAAACAAGATAAGAAGAAAGAAGATAAGAAAGCAAACGAGAGAAAAGAAAACAAGTCCAAGCGTTGAAGAAAAAGAAAAAATCAAGAAGAAAGAACCAAAACCAAAACCGAAGAAGAAACTGGTGGGAGGCGGGGGTGGCGCGGGGTTGTCCTGGATTGTGTCCGGTAGCACCATCTTCCGAGGCCCATGTAATGCCAAGCCGCCCCAGAGGGTTCCTGTTTGCTCGTGCGAGTGGGGAAAGCGTGTCGTTTAGGTCGAGATCCGACTCACAATCAAAAAACTACACAAAAAACATACAGCACCTGGGTCAGCCCCGGAGACTTTTTCTCTACTAGCCTCCTTTCTTCTCCCCATCTTTCTTCTCCCTGTCCCCACTTCCCCATCTCCTGCTTGTCTCTTTTATATCTATTCTATTCTAATGACATCTACATTTCCCCAGATCGTCGTATCGTACGCAAGTCTCTCATCTCGATTGCACAGACACCAATGAATGGACGCGGCAAGGGCTAGCAAGGGTCTGGAAAGGGAGGAGCTAAGCGTCATCGTAAGGTTGCTGCGAGACACAACATTCAGGGCATCCACCGTAAGCCGCCATCCGTCTCGCCTAGCACGCAGAGGGGGTGGAAAAGCGCATCGCTGGCTCATCTACGAGGAGACACGAGGTGTGCTCAAGGTGTTCCTCGAGAACGTTATCAGGGATGCCAGTAACTACACCGAGCACGCTCAAGCGCAAAGACTGCCGGCCCATGGACGTGGTGTATGCCGAAGCGCCAAGGACGCACTCTGATGGCTTCGGTGGTTAATAGCTCCACTACATTCTGTCTCTTCAGCGTACATACAATATACAAATAAAACCCGGACTTATTTAAAGGTCCACATCCATTTTGCTTCAAGGATGATTGTTGGACAAGGTCTTAAGTTTTTCTTTATTTCTGCGTTTTCTTCTTAAATATTTGCAATGACTATTAAGAAATATTATCATAATATTTTTCCATTACACGGTGTTGTTATGGACTGTATTATAGATATAAGCGTGAGTAAGAGCAAGGAATAAAAAGGGTCGGGAATATGAGTATGAAGTTGGCCTGACAACTACTACCGCCTGCCGCTTCTGGGTGCGCAGGAGGTAATTAGGACCAAACAAAAAAAATACCATTCATGTCATTGCGTTTACAATGACAGTAAGTTCCTTTGGAGATGGAAGAAAAGATGCACTCCAATCTTTGTGCAAGATGGCCTCTCAGCCTATACGAGGCTCTGGACCACTAGTACTATTATGATTACTCACCAATTCAGAAGCATCGATACAAAAAATTGATTACTGCTAGTATTATTATTATTATTAATCACTAGTCTGTCCGTGCAACTCTCAAGAATTATTACTTGTGGCCCTAACTAGGAGCCGTATTACATTTGTCTTATGAAAGGAACTTGTGTGCCTTTTACTTCTTCTATGTCTTCTGGGAAAGGAGCACTGCCTGGATGTTGGGCAGCACCACCGCCCTGTGCAATGGTCACGCCGGAGAGAGTAGCTTGTTGAGGCTCCTCGTCGTTGCGGATTGCCAACTGCAAGGTGACGAGGGATTGATGCGAGTCTTTCTGGTTGTCCGTGCAGCGTTGCCGTGCAAGCTCCAGAACTTCAGCAGCCAATGTACCCATGAACAGCCGCCCACGTACCTCGGGGGCTCCAGCGCCCACGCGCTCGGCGTTAGTTGCCCTTCCTCAGGAGACGATGTATTCTGCCCACCGGGAAACTGAAGTCCAGCCCGACTGGAACGGAGACTTTGACTTGCCCTTCACCTTGCCTCCCTTGCCCAAGTCCAGAACATGATGTGATGTGACTACGGGGTTGGACAAATATAGGTTGGAGTGATCCCGCGGTGTATCTGCAATTGACGGTCCAACCTACGTTAATATAGGGGGCTCCCGGGTCAGAGACAAAATTTGCAACATTTCAAATCTTCCCCTTGAAACAACGCACTTCCTGTAACTTTTCATGGGACCGTCAATTAGATTCAAACACCAAACACCTACTCTCCTCCTTTTCCCTTGCAGGCGTTCCTCAAGGTTCCGTTCTTCCCAACCACTCTCAACATGTACACACGAGACTTACCGGACCCCAGACACCGAGATCACTTACCATTCAACACGCCGACGACGTCACACAAACTCACACGCGCACGGACACTAGATTATCGTCACGGCGCCTACAAAATGAAAACTCTCCACCACAGGCCATTTGGGAGCTCACAATGGCGCATCCTCTCTCACCCTCAGAAAAAAAACAAACAGTAACATTACTCAACATCAAGGCAAGAGGAGACCACAACTAAATTTTCCATCTACCCTTTCCTACCAAACGCCACTCCAATCCCCATAGAAAAACAAATAAGGTTCTCGGTGCTCAACATAGATAATGCCCTCGCTTTAGTAAACACATTACCCAGAAGGCAGGCCACGCTAGAACAGTATCAGTAGCCTATATAGATTCCGTCCGAAGCCAACGAGAAAACCAAAACTTACTCTATATAAAGCATAGTACAACCACTTTTAACTTACTGTCCCTTGGCCCTCTCCTTAACAGCTAAATCTAACCACGGAAACTACCAAACATTCAAAAAAAAGGCCTACGCTTTGCTTTAAATGTCAAATGGCAAGACTTCATCACATGTCGCGAGCTACACGAGACAG
>JACEEZ010002654.1:0-57778 GCA_016584305.1 Chionoecetes opilio
TTTTCTTTAATTGTAGTGTTATATCATTAATAGAAGGAAATACTTATGAAGCTTTTTACCCCCAAAATGTGTTCTTTTCAATGATTTTAGTAGTTTTTGGTGATATATAGCTGTATTGCTACAAATGAAGTATACAATCCTTTTTTTTTGCATAATTTGGACTTATAAGTAGCTTACTTTACATTAAGCTAATAAATAGAAGAGTAAGAGGGTATTTATTGTGATATAACGGTATATTGCAAGCGTTTTCATAGTTTCTTGTAAACTGTAGCGTTATTGTATATATACAAGTAGTTTTACTTATCATATTGCTATAAACCCCTAAAATGTAGTGTTTTCAATGATATTAGCTATTTTCGGTGATATATAGCTATTTTCCTACAAATTTAAGTATAAAATCCTCTTTTTAGAAACAATTTGCACCTATAAGTAGCTTACATTACATTAAGCTATTAAAAAGAAGAGTAAGAGGTTATTTATTGCTATATAATGGTATATTGCAGGCGTTTTTCATAGTTTCTTCTAAACTGTAGCGTTATTGTAAATATACAAGTATTTTTTTCTTATTATATTGCTATAAACCCATAAAATGTAATAAATTTCAATGATTTTAGCTAGTTTTCGTGATATATAGCTGTTTTTCCCACAAATTTAAGTATAAAATCCTCTTTTTAGAATAATTTGCACCTATAAGTAGCTTACATTACATTAAGCTATTAAATAGAAGAGTAAGAGTTTATATTGTGATTATAACGGTATATTGCAAGCGTTTTCATAGTTTTTTGTAAACGTAGCGTTTTTGTATATATACAAGTAGTTTTACTTATCTTTGCTATAAACCCATTTAAAAAGTAGTGTTTTCAATGATCTTAGCTATTTATCGGTGATATACAGCGTTTCCTACAAATTGAAGTGTAAAATCCTCTTTTTAGAATAATTGCACCTATAAATAGCTTACTTACATTAAGCTAATAAATAGAAGAGTCAGAGGTTATTTATTGTGATATAACGGTATATTGCAAAACGTTTTTCATAGTTTTTTGTAAAATGTAGCGTTTTTGTATATATACAAGTAATTTTACTTATCATATTGCTATAAAACCCATAAAATGTAGTGTTTTCAATGATATTGCTATTTTTCGGTGATATACAGCTGTTTTCCCACAAATTGAAGTATAAAATCCTCTTATTAGCATAATTTTCACCTAAGTAGCTTACATTACATTTTAAGCTATTAAATAGAAGAGTAAGAGGTATTTAATTGTGATATACGGTATCATTGCAAGCATTTTTCAGAGTTCTTGTAAACGTAGCGTTATTGTATATATACAAGTACTTGTACTATCATATTGCTTATAACCCAAAAAATGTTACGTTTCAATGATTTTAGCTAGTTATCAGTCGAAGAGATGTTTTTCTACAAATTGAAGTATATTTCTTTATATCTGTAGCTAAATAGCTTTTATATTTGCTGCAACGATATTTTATAAGTTTTCTTCTAAACTGTAGCGTATTGTATATATACAAGTAGTTTTACTTATATATGCTATAAACCCTAAATGTAGGTTTTAATGATTTTAGCTAGTATCAGTGATTATATAGCTGTTTTCCTACAAATTGAAGTATAAAATCCTCGTTTTAGCTAATTTTGACCTATAAGTAGCTTACATTACATTAAGCTATTAAATAGAAGAGTAAGAGGTTATTTATTGTGATATAACGTATATTGCAAGCGTTTTTCATAGTTCTTGTAAACGCTAGCGTTATTGTATATATACAATACTTATTACTTATCATATTGCTATAAACATAAAAAAAGTAGTGTTTCAAGGATTTTAGCTCAGTTATCAGTGAAGAGTTGTTTTTCTACAATGAAGATATTTCTTTATATCGTAGCTAATAGCTTTTTATATTTGCTGCAACTATATTTACAAAAATTAATAGCTAAAAAATATGTAGTTTTCATAAAATTATGTATCAATTTAATCTTAAAAACAACATTTTCAAGTGGTTTAATGTATTTTGAAGCTAAAAAATGTCGAAATTTGACATTATTCAGAACTTTACCCAACTATATTTTTACACTATTAGAGCTTTAAAATATGTATTTTTCAAGTAAGTTATGTAGCAATTTTATTCTTAAAAACAACGTTTTTCAATTGTTTTAATGTATTTTTGAAGGGCTAAAAAATGTCGAAAATGACATTATTCAGCCTTTTAGAAGAAATAGAGATAGAGATTAGATAGAAGAAATTCAAATGTGGAATTATAGTTGTTTTCGTTAGAAAATTTGCTTATTTTTAAACAATGTAAGCTTATAAATAGAGTTGAGACTCATATTGTGATACAAATTGATATTATCGTGTTTCAAGTTTCTTCTTAATTGTAGGGTTATATCCATAATAAAAGGAATATACGTATGATAATGCTTATACCACAAAATGTGTTCTTTTCAATGATTTTAGCTAGTTATTGTGATATATAAGTGTTTTCCTACAAATTGAAGTAAAACAATCCTTTTTTTAAAATAATATGCACTTATAAGTAGCTTACATTACATTAACGCTAATAAATAGAAGAGTAAGAGGTTATTTATTGTGAATAACGGTATATTGAAACGTTTTTCTAGTTTCTTGTTACCGGTAGCGTTATTGTATATATAACAAAGTGTGATACTATTAAATGCTATAAACCCATAAATGTATGTTTTTTCCCCCCCCCCCCCCTCCCCCCCCTGATCGTAGCTAGTTTCAGTGATATATAGGCTGTTTTACTACAAATTGAAGTATAAAATCATCTTTTTTGACTCATTTGCAACCTAAAGTAGCTTACATTACATTAAGCTAATTAAATAGGAAGAGTCAGAGGTTATTTATTGTGATATAACGGTATATTGCAAGCGTTTTTCATAGTTTCTTGTAAAACTGTAAGCGTTTTTGTATATATACAAGTAGTTTTTACTTATTCATATTGCTATAAACCTAATAAAATGTAGTCTGTTTTCAATGATCTTAGCTATTTATCGGTGAAACAGCGTTTTCCTACAAATTGAAGTATAAAATTTCCTGTCTTTTAGCATAATTTGCACCTATAAGTAGCTTACATTACATTAAACTATAAATAGAAGAGTAAGAGTTATTTATTGTTGATATAACGGTATATTGCAAGATTTTCAAGTTCTTGAAACGTAGCGTTATTGATATATAACAAGTAATTTTACTTATCATATGCTATTAAACCCAAAAAAATGTAGGGTTTCAATGATTTTAGCAGTTATCAGTGAGAGATGTTTTTCACAAATGAAGTTATATTCTTTATATCTGTAGCTAAATAGCTTTTTATATTTGCTGCAAACTATATTTTACCA
Organism: Chionoecetes opilio; assembly: GCA_016584305.1. Classification (NCBI taxonomy): domain Eukaryota; kingdom Metazoa; phylum Arthropoda; class Malacostraca; order Decapoda; family Majidae; genus Chionoecetes; species Chionoecetes opilio. The sequence continues at coordinate 3,368 of JACEEZ010002654.1, forward strand.
AAATGAATAGTTAAAAATATGTATTTTCATAAAAAATTTATGTTATCAATTTTAATCTTAAAACAAAGTTTTTCAAGTGTTTATGTATTTTTGAAAACCTAAAAAATGTCGAAATTTGACTTTTCAGCACTTTTTACCCAACTATATTTTACAATATTATGAGCTTAAAATATGTATTTTTCATGTAATTTATGTATCAATTTTATCTTAAAAACAACGTTTTTCAAGGTTTTAAGTATTTTTGAAGGCTAAAAAATGTGAAACTGACATTATTCAGCCCTTTTAGAAGAAATAGGAGATAGAGATTAGATAGAGAAATTCAAAATGTGGAATATAAGTTGGTTTCGTTAGAATTAGCTATTTTAAAATACTGTAGGCTTATAATAGAGTTGAGACTCTATATGTGATACAATTGTATATTATACGTGTTTTTCATAGTTTCTTATTATTGTAGTGTTATATCATTAATAGAAGGAATTTACCTTATGATAATTCTTTATCCCACAAAATTGTCTTTTTCCCAATGATTTTAGCTCAGTTATCGGTGATATATAGCTGTTTCCTACAAATTGAAGTAAAACAATCCTTTTTAGAATAATTTGCCACTTATAAGAAGCTTACATTACATTAAGCTAATAAATAGGAAGGAGGTAAGAGGATTTATTGTGATATAACGGTATATTGCAACGTTTCATAGTTTCTGGAAAACGTAGCGTTATGATAGTATACCCGTAGTGATACTTATTAATTGCTAATAAAACCCATAAAATGTAGTGTTTTCAATGATATTAGCTATTTTCGGTGATATATAGCTATTTTCCTACAAATTGAGTATAAAATTCCTCTTTTTAGAAACAATTTGCACCTATTAGTAGATTACATATACATTAAGCTATTAAATAGAAGATTGTATAAGGTTATTATTGTGATATAAGGTATATGCAAGCGTTTTTCATAGTTTTTGTTAAACTGTAGCGTTTGTATATATACAAGTAGTTTTACTATTCATATGCTATAACCCATAAAATGTAGTGTTTCAATGAATTTAGTAGTTATCGTGATATATAGCTGTTTTCCTACAAAATTGAAATTAAAATTCCTCTTTATGAATAATTTTAACCATAAGTAGTTACATACATTAAGCTATTAATAGAAGAGTCAGAGGTTATTAATGTGAATAGAACGGTATTTGCAAGCGTTTTTCATAGTTCTTCTAAACTGTAGCGTTATTGTAGTATACAGGTAGTTTTACTTATTATATTGCTATAACCATTAAAAATGTAGTGTTTTCCAATGATTTAGTTAGTTATCAGTGATATATGTGTTCCTACAAATTGCCCCCAAGTATGTAAAATTCCTCTTTTTAGAAATAATTTGCACCTATAAGTAGCTTACATTACATAAGCTATTAAATCGAGAGTAAGAGGTATTATTTTTTATTTTATTCATTGTGAGATAAACGGTATATTGCAAGCATTTTTCATAGTTTCTTGTAAACTGTAGCGTTATTGTATTATACAAGTACTTTTACTTATCATATTGCTATAACACCAAAAAAATGTAGTGTTTCAATGATTTTAGCTAGTTATCAGTGAAGAGTTGTATGTTTTTCTACAAATGAAGTATATTTCTTTATATCTGAGCTAAATACTTTTTATATTGCTGCAACTATATTTACAAAATTAATAGCAAAAATATGTATTTTCAAAACCATTTATGTATAATTTTATCTTAAAAACCCAACGGTTTTTCAAGGTTTTAGGTATTTTTGAAAGCCTAAAAATTCGAAATTTACATTATTCAGCACTTTACACACACTATATTTTACAATATTATGAGCTTAAAAATATGTATTTTTCAGATACTTTATGTATCAATTTATTCTTAAAAACAACGTTTTTTCAAGGTTTAATGTATTTTTGAAGGGCTAAAAATGTCGAAAAATTGGACATTATCAGCCCTTTTAGAAGAAAAGAGATAGAGATTAGATAGAGAAATGTCAAAATGTGGAATTATAGTTGTTTCGTTAGAAAAGGCTATTTTAAAACTACTGTAGCTTATAATAGGAGTTTGAGACTGTATATTGTGATACAATTGTATATTATACGTGTTTTCATAGTTTCTTCTTAATGAGTGTTATATCATTAATAGAAGGAATTTACCTTAGATAATGCATTTATACCCCACAAAATGTGTTCTTTTCATGATTTTTTGGTAGTTATCGGTGTATATAGATGTTTTCTACAAATTGAAGTAAACAATCCTTTTTAAATAATTTGACACTTATAAGTAGGTACTTACAATGTAAACTAAATAAATAGAAGATAAGAGGTTATTTATTGTGATATAACGGTATATTGCAAGCGTTTTTCATAGTTCTTGTTAAAAATGTAGCGTTATTGTATTATCACAAGAGTTTTACTTATCATATTGCTATAAACCTATAAAATGTAGTGTTTTCAATGATATTAGCTATTTATCGGTGATAATATAGCTATTTTCCTAAAAATTGTAAGTATAAAATCCTCTTTTAGAAACAAATTTGCAACCTATTAGTAGCTTACATTACATTAAGGAGTAAATAGAAGAGTAAGAGTTATTTATTGTGAATACGGATATTGAGCAACGGTTTTATAGTGTTCTTGTAACTGTAGCGTTATTGTATATATACAATAGTGATACTTATTATATGTGCTATAAACCCATAAAATGTAAGTTTCAATGATCGTAGCTAGTATCAGTGATATATAGCTGTTTCCTACAAATTGAAGTATAAAATCCTCTTTTGAATAATTTGCACATATAAGTAGGCTTACATGAATTAAGCTATTAAATAGAAGAGTCAGAGGTTATTTATTGTGATATAAAGGTTATATTGCAAGCGTTTTTTCATAGTTTCTTATACAAAACTGTTAGCGTTATTGTATATTATACAGGTAGTTTTACTTATTATATGCTATAAACCCATAAAATGTAGTGTTTTCAATGAATTTAGTTAGTTTCTCCAGTGGTATATAGCTGTTTCCTACAATTGAAGTATAAAATTATCTTTTTAAGAATAATTGCACCTATAAGTAGGCTTACATACATTAAAAGCTATTAAAATAGAAGAGTAAGAGGTTATTTATGTGATATACGGTATATTGCAAGGCGTTTTTCATAGTTTATTGAAACTGTAGCGTTATTGTTATATATACAATTACTTTTACTTATCATATGCTATAAACCCAAAAAAATGTAGTGCTTTCAATGATTAGCTAGTTATCAGTGAAGAGTTGTTTTTTCTACAAATTGAAGTATATTTCTTTAATCTGTAGCTAAATAGCTTTTTATATTTGCTGCAACTATATTTTACAAAATAATAGCTAAAAATATGATTTTTCATAAAATTATGTATAATTTTAATCTTAAAACAACATTTTTTTCAAAGTGATTTTAATAATTTTTGAAAGCCTAACAAATGTCGAAAATTGACATTATTCAGCACTTTTTACACAAATATTTACAATATTATGAGCTTAAAATATGTATTTTTCATGTAATTTAAAGTATCAATTTATTCGTAAAAAACAATGTTTTTCAAGTGTTTCATGTATTTTTGAAGGGCTAAAAAATGTCGAAAATGAAAATTCAGCCTTTTTAGAAGAAATAGAGATAGGGATTAGTAGAGAAATCAAAATGGGGAATTATAGTTGTTTTCGTTAGAAATTGCTATTTTAAACTACGTAAGCTATAAAGGAGTTTGAGACTCTATATTGTGATACAATTGTAATATTATAGTGTTTTTCAGAGTTCATCTTAATTGTAGTTTATATCATTAATAAAAGGGAATATACCTTAGATAATGTTTATACCCACAAAATGTGTTCTTTCAATGGTTTTAGCCCTAGTTATGGTGATATATAGCTGTTTTCCTACAAATTGAAGTTACAAATCCTCTTTAGAATAATGCACCTATAAGTAGCTTACATTACATAAAGCTATTAAATAGAAGAGTAGAGGTTAATTTATTGTGATATAAACGGTAATTGCAAGCGTTTTTCATAGTTCTTGTAAACTGTGTGTATTGTATAATAGCAAGTTATTTTTACTATCATATTGCTATTAAACCCATAAAATGTAGTGTTTCAATGATTTTAGCTTAGTTATCAGTGATATATAACTGTTTTCCTACAAATTACAAGTAAAATATAAAATCCGCTTTTAGCATAATTGCACCTATAAGTAGCTACATAATTAAGCTATTAAATAGAAGAGTAAGAGGTTATTATTGTGAATATAACGGTTATTGCCAAGCGTTTTCATAGGTTCTTGAAACTGTAGCGTTATTATTATATATACAAGTACTTTTACTTATCATACGGCTATAAAACCTCAAAAATGTAGTGTTTTCAATGATTTTAGCTAGTTATAGTGAAGAGTTGTTTTTGCTACAATGAAGTATATTTCTTTATAGAGCTGTAGCTTAAAATAGCTTTTTATATTTGCTGCAACTATATATACAAAATAAATAGCTAAAAATATGTATTTTCAAAAAAATTTATGTTCAATTTAATCTTAAAAACAACTTTTTTCAAGTGTTTAATGTATTTTGAAAAACTAAAAAATGTTCGAAATTTGACCATATCAGCACTTTTACACAAACTATATGCTACAATAGTTATGAGCTAAATATGTATTTCATGTAATTTATGTATCAATTTATTCCTAAAAACAACGTTTTTTCAAGTGTTTTAATGTATTTTTGAAGCGCTAAAAATGTCGAAAATTGAACATTATACAGCCCTTTTAGAAGAAATAGTGTAGAGATTAGATAGAGAAATTCAAAATGTGGAATTATAGTTGTTTTCCGTTAGAAATTGCTATTTTAAACTACTGTAAGAGTATAATCGGAGTTTGAGACTCGATATTGTGATACAATTGTAAATTATACGTGTTTTTTCATAGTTTCTTCTTAATTGTAGTGTTATATCATTAATAGAAGGAATATCCCTTATGATAATGCTTTATCACCACAAAATGTGTTCTTTGCAACGTTTAGCTAGTTATTGGTGATATATAGCTGTATTCTACAAATTGACGTCAAACAATCCTTTTTAGAATTACTTTGGCCTATAAGTAGCTTACATTACATTAAAACTAATAAATAGAAGAGTTAATAAAGTGTTTATTGATAATAACGTATATGCAAGCGTTTTCATAGTTTCTTGTAAACTATAGCGGTTAAATTTTTTCGTATATATAATAGTAGTTTTACTTATCATATGCCTTAAACCCAATAAAAATGTAGTGTTTTCAAGATATTAGCTATTTACGGGTTGATATATAGCTATTTTCCTAACAAATTGAAGTATAAAATCCTCTGTTTTAGAAACAATTTGACCTATTAGTAGCTTACATTACATTAAGCTATTAACTAGAAGAGTAAGATGTTAGTTATTGTGATATAACGTATATTGCAGGAGTTTTTTCATAGTTTCTTTCTAAACTGTAGCGTTATTGATATATACAAGTAGTTTAATTTATTATATTTGCTATAAACCCCCATAAAATTGTAATAATTCAATGATTTTAGCTAGTTATCAAGTGATATATAAGCTGTTTTCCTACAAAGTGAAGTATAAAATCCTCTTTTTTAGAATAATTTGCACCTATAAGTAGCTTACATTACATTAAGCTAATTAAATAGAAGAGTAAGAGGTTATTTATGTGTGATATACGGTATATTGCAAGCGTTTTCATAGTTTCTTGTAAACTGCTAGCATTTTTGTATATAACAAGTAGTTTTACATATCATATTGCTATAAACCCATAAAATGTAGTGTTTTCAATGATTCTTAGCTATTTATCGGTGATATACAGCTGTTGCCTACAAATTGAAAGTGTAAAATCCTCTTTTAGAATAATTTGCCACCTATAAGTAGCTACAACATTAAGTAATAAATAGAAAAGTCAGAATGGTTATTTATTGTGATATACGGTATATTGCAAGCGTTTTCATAGTTTCTGTAAATGTAGCGTGTTTGTATATTATACAAGTAGTTTTACTTATCATATTGCTATAAACCCATAAAATTAGTGTTTCAATGATCTTAGCGATTTATCGGTGATTACAGCTGTTTTCCTACAAATTGAGTATAAAATCCTCTTTTAGCATAATTGCACCTATAAGTAGCTTACATTACATTAAGCTATTAAATAGAAGGTAAGAGTTATTATTGTTGATATCACGGTCTCGTGCAAGCATTTTAATAGTTCTTGTAAACTGTAGCGTTATTGATATATACAATAGTTTACTTATAATATGCTATAAACCAAAAATGTAGTGTTTTCCAATGATTTTAGCTAGTTATCAGTGAAGAGTTGTTTTTTCTACCCCCCCCCCCCCCCCCTTGAAAGATTTTTCATTTATATCTGTAGCTAAATAGCGTTTTATATTTAGTGAAACTATATTTTACAAAATTAATAGCTAAAAATATGTATTTCTTCATAAAATTTATGTTCAATTGTAATCTTAAAAACACAACGTTTTTTCAAGTGTTTTAATGTATTTTTGAAAGCCTAAAAAATGTCGAAATTTGACATTATCAGCACTTTTACACAAAACTATATTTTACAATATTTGAGCTTAGAATATGTATTTTCATGTAATTTATGTATCAATTTTCTTCCTAAAAAACACGTTTTTTCAAGTGTTTTAATGTATTTTTGAAGGGCAAAAATGTCGAAAATTGACATATCAGCCTTTAGAAGAAATAGAGATAGAGATCTAGATAGAGAAATTCAAAAAATGTGGACTTATAGTGTTTCGTTAGGAAATTGCAATTTAAATATTGTAAGCTTATAATAGGAGTTTGAGATCTATATTGTGATACAATTGTATATTATACGTGTTTTTCATTGTTTCTTTAATTGTAGTGTTTATCATAATAGGAAGGAATATACCTTATGATATGCTGTATACCACAAAATGTGTTCTTTTCAATGGGTTTAGCTAGTTATTGGGATATATAGCTGTATTGCTACAAATTGGAAGTATACAGCCTTTTTTAGAATATTTGGACCTATAAGTAGCGTACTTTACATTAAGCTAATAAATAGAAGAGTAAGAGGGTATTTTATTGTGATAAACGGATATTCCAAGCGTTTTCATAGTTTCTTGTAAACTGGCTTAAAACAAGGTGGGGGGGGTGGGGGTGGCCCCGGGGTTTATTTGGTAGATATAACAAGTAGTTTTACTGATCATATTGCTATAAAACCCATAAAATGTTAGTGTTTCAATGATTTTAGTAGTTATCCCCCCCCGGTGAATATAGCTGTTTTCCACAAATTGAAGTAAACAATCCTTTTTTTAAAATATTGCACTTATAAGTAGCTAACATTACATTAGCTAATAAATAGAAAAGTAAGAGTTTATTGATTGTTATATAACGGTTATTGCAGGCGTTTTTCATAGTTCTTCTAAACTGTAGCGTTAATTGTACAATATATACAAGTATTTTTACTTATTATATGCATAAACCCATAAAATTTAATAATTTCAATGATTTTAGCTAGTATCAGTGATTATATAGCTGTTTTCCTACAAATTGAGTATAAAATCCTCTTTTAGAATAATTTGCACCTATACGTAGCTTACATACCCATTAAGCTATTAATAGAAGAGTCAGAGGTTATTTATTGTGATATAACGGTATATTGCAAGCGTTTTTCATAGTTTCTTTGTAAAACTGTAGCGTTTTTTGTATATATACAAGTTAGTTTTACTTATCATATGCTATAAACCCATAAAATGTCGGTTTTCAATGATCTTAGCTATTTATCCGGTGATATACAGCTGTTTCCACAAAAATTGAAGTGTAAATCCTCTTTTTAGAATAATTTGCACCTATAGTAGCTTACATTACATTAAGCTAATAAAAGAAGAGTCAGAGGTTATTTATTGTGAATAACGGTATATTGCAAGCGTTTTTCATAGTTTCTTGGAAACTGTAGCGTTTTGGTTATATATCAAGTAGTTTTACTATCATATTGCTATAAACCCATAAAATGTAGTGTTTCAATGATCTTAAGCTATTTATCGGTGATATACAGCTGTGTTCTACAAATTTGAAGTATAAATCGATCTTTAGCATAATTTGCACCTATAAGTAGCGTACATTACATTAAGCTATTAAATAGAAGAGTAGAGGTTATTATTGTGATATAAACGGTATATTGCCAAGCGTTTCTAGTTCTTTAAACGTAGCGTTATTGTATATATACAAAGTACTTTAATTATAATATTGCTATAAACCCAAAAAAGTAGGGTTTCAATGATTTAGCTAGTTTCAGGGAAGAGTTGTTTTTTCTCAAATTGAAGTATATTTCTTTCATATCTGAGCTAAATAGCTTTTTATATTGCTGCAACTATATTTAAAAAATAATAGCTAAAAAATGATTTTCATAAAATTTATGTTCAATTTTCAATCTAAAAACAACGTTTGTTCAAGTGTTTAATGTATTTTGAAAGCTAAAAAATGCGAATTTGACATTTATTCAGCACTTTTACACAAACTATATTTTACAATATTCATGAGCTTAAAATGAGTATTTTTCATGAAATTTAGTATCAATTTTATTCCTAAAAAACAACGTTTTTTAAGTGTTTTAATGTATTTGAAGGCTAAAAATGTCGAAAATTGACATTATTCAAGCCCTTTATAGAGAAAATAGAGATAGAGATTAGATAGGAGGAAATTAAATGTGGATTATAGTGTTTTCGTTAGAAATTGCTATTTTAAACTACTGTAAGGCTTATAATAGGAGTTTGAGACTCTATATTGTGATACAATTGTATATTATACTGTTTTTCAGTTTCTTCTTAAATTGTATTGTTATATCATTAATAGAAGGGAATTTACCTTATGATAATGCTTATACACAAAATGTGGTTCTTTCAATGATTTTAGCTAGTATCGGTGATATATAGCTGTGTTCCTACAAATGAAGTAAACATCCTTTTTTTTTAGAATAATGTGCACTTATAAGTAGCTTCCATTCATAAGCTAATACATAGAAGAGTAGAGGTTTATTATTGTGATATACCGGTATATTGCCAACGGTTTTTCATAGTTTTTGTAAACTGTAGCGTTATTGTATATATACAAGTAGTGATACTTATTAAATTGCTATAAACCCATAAAATGTAGTATCGAGCTAGTTATCAGTGATATATAGCTGTTTTCCTACAAATTGAAGTATAAAATCCTCTTTTTGAATAATTTGCACCTATAAGTAGCTTACATACATTGAAGCTATTAAATAGAAGAGTCAGAGGTATTTATTGTGAATAACGGTATATTGCAACGTTTCATAGTTCTCTAAACTGTAGCGTTATGGTAATATATAGGTAGTGTTAACTTATTATATTGCTATAACCCATAAATGTAGGTTTTCAATGAATTTAGTTAGTTATCATTGATATATAGCTGTTTTCCTACAAATTGAAGGATTAAAATTCTCTTTTTAGAATAATTGGCACTATAAGTAGCTACATTACATAAGCTATTTATATAGAAGAGTAAGAGGTTATTTATTGTGATTAATAACGGTATTACTGCCAGCGTTTTTTCATGTTTCTTGTAAACTGTAGCGGTATTTGTATAAACAAGTACTTTTACTTCTCATATGCCATAAACCCAAAAAATGTAGTGCTTTCAATGATTTTAGATAGTTATCAGTGAGAGTTGTTTTACTACAAATTGAAGCTAGATTTTTTATATCTGTAGCTAAATTAGCTTTTTAATTTGCTGCACTATATTTTACAAAATTCATAGCTTAAAAATATGTATTTTTCATAAAATTATGTATAAATTTTAATCTTAAAAGACAAATTTTTTTTCAAGTGTTTTAATGTATTTGAAAGGCCTAGCAAATGTCGAAAATTGACATTATTCAGCACTTTTAAACACTATATTTACAATATTTATGAGCTGTAAAATATGTATTTTTCATGTAATTAAAGTATCAATTTTATTCTTAAAAACAATGTTTTTCAAGTGTTTTAATGTATTTTTGAAGGGGCTAAAAATGTCGAAAATGTACATTATTCAGCCATTTTTATAAGAAATAGAGATAGAGATTAGATAGAGAAATTCAAAATGCTGGAATTATAGTTGTTTTCGTTAGGAAATTGCTATTTTAAAATACTGTAAGCTGATAATAGGAGTTGAGACTCTATATTGTGATACAATTGTATATTATACGTGTTTTTCATAGTTTCTTCTTAATTGTAGTGTTATTCATTTTAATAGAAGGAATATACCTTATGATATGCTTTATACCCACAAAAGGTTCTTTTCAATGGTTTTAGCTAGTTATTGGTTGAATAATAGCTGTTTTCCTACAAATTGAAGTACAAATCCTCTTTTAGATAATATGCCCTATAAGTAGCTTAATTACATAAGCTATTAAATAGAAGAGTAAAGGGTTATTTTTGTGATATAACGGTAGATTGCAAGCGTTTTTCATAGTTCTTGTAAACTGTAGGTTATTGTTATAACAAGTAGTTGTACTTATCATATTGCTATAAACCATAAAAATGTAGTGTTTGCAATGATTTAGCTAATTATTCCCCAGTGAATATAGCTGTTTCTACAAATTGAAGTATAAAATCCTCTTTTTAGCATAATTTGCCACCTATAAGTAGCTTACATTACATTAAGCTATAAATAGAAGAAGTAAGAGGTTATTTATGATATGATCTGTATATTGCAAGCGTTTCAATTCTTGTTAAACTGTAGCGTTATTATATATTAAGTACTTTACTATCATATTGCATAAACCTCAAAAAAGTAGTGTTTTTCAATGATTTTAGCTAAGTATCAGTGAAGAGTTTTTTTCTACAAATTGAAGTATTATGTCTTTATTCTGTAGCTAAATAGCTTTTTTATATTTGCTGCACACTATATATTACAAAATAAAATAGCTAAAAATAGGTATTTTTCATTAAAAAATTTTGTATCAATTAATCTTAAAAAAACAACGTTTTTTAAGTGTTCTAAGGTATTTTGAAAACCAAAAAATGTCGAAATTTGAATTATTCAGGCACTTTTACACACTATATTTTATATATTATGAGCTTAAAATATGTATTGTTCATGTAATTTATGATCAATTTTTATTCCTAAAAAACAACGTTTTTTCAAGTGTTTTAATGTATTTTTGAATTGCTAAAAAAATGCGAAAATTGACATTATACCAGCCCCTTTTAGAAAGAAATATGATAGAGATAGATAGAGAATTCAAAATGTGGAATATAGTGTTTTCGTTTAGAAACTTGCTATTTTAAAAACTACTGTAAGCTTATATAGGAGTTTGAGACTCTATATTGTGATACAATTGTATATTATACGTGTTTTTAATAGTTCTTTTAATGTAGTGTTATCTCATTAATAGAAGGAATATACCTTATTGAAATGCTTTTACCCACAAAATGTGTTCTTTTCAATGGGGTTTAGCTAGTTATTGGTGATATATAGCTGTATTCCTACAAAGGAAGTAAACAATCCTTTTTTAGAATAATTTGGACTATAAAGTAGCTGACATTACATTAAACTAATAAATAGAAGAGTAAGAAGTATTTATTGTGATATAACGGTATATTGCAAGGTTTTTCATAGTTTCTGTAAACTATAGCGTTATGTATATATAATAGTAGTTTACTTATCATATTGCTATCAAACCCATAAAATGTAGTGTTTTCAATGATATTAGCTATTATCGGTTGATATATAGCTATTTTCCTACAAAGTGAAGTATAAAATCCTCTTTTTAGAACAATTTGAGCACCTATTAGTAGCTTACATTAACATGAAGCTATAAATAGAAGAGTAAGAGGTTATTATTGTGAAATAAACGGTATATTGCAGGAGTTGTTCATAGTTTTCTTCTAAACTGTAGCGTTATTGTATATATACAGTAGTTTTACTTACATTATATTGCTATAAACCCATTAAAAATGTAATAAAGTCAAGATTTTAGCTAGTATCAGTGATATATAAGCTGTTTTCCTACAAATTGAGTATAAAATCCTCTTTTTAGAATAATTTGCACCTATAAGTAGCTTACATTAAAAGCTATTAAATAGAAGAGTCAAGGTTATTTATTGTGATATAACGTATATTGCAAGCGTTTTCATAGTTTCTTGTAAACTGTAGCGTTTTTGTATATACAAGTACGTTTTAATATCATATTGCTGTAAACCCATAAAATGAGTGTTTTCAATGATATTAGCTATTTATCGGTTGAGATACAGCTGTTTTCTACAAATTGAAGTGTAAAATTCTTTTAGAATATAAATTTGCACCTATAAGTAGCTTAATTACATTAAGCTAATAATAGAAGAGTCAGAGGTTATTTATTGTGATAAACGGTATATTGCAAGCGTTTTTCAGAGTTCTTGTTAAACTGTAGCGTTTTTGGATATATACAAGGAGTTTATCTTATCATATGGTTATAAACCATAAAATGTAGGGTTTTCAATGATCTTAGCTATTTTATCGGTGATTACAGCTGTTTCCTACAATTGAAAGTATAAAATCCTCTTTGTAGCATAATTTGCACCCTATAAGTAGCTTACATTAAATTAAGCTATTAAATAGAAGAGTAAAGAGGTTATATTGTGATATAACGTATTTGCAAAGCATTTTCATAGTTTCTTGTAACGGTAGCGTTCATTGTATATATAAAATGACTTTTACTTATCTTATTGCTATAAACCCAAGAAATGTAGTGTTTTCAATGATTTTAGCTAGTTATCAGTGAAGAGTGTTTTTTCTACAAATTGAAGTATATTTCGTTATATCTGTTAGCTTAATAGCTTTTTATATTTGCTGCAACTATATTTTTACAAAAATTAAATAGCTAAAAAATATGTATTTTTACAATATATTATGTATCAATTTTAATCTTAAAAACACGTTTTTTCCAGGGTTTTAATGTATTTTTGAAAAGCCCTAAAAAATGTCGAAATTTGACATTATTCAGCACTTTACACAACTATATTTTACAAATTAGAGCTTAAAATAGGTATTTTCATGAATTATGTATCAATTTTATTCTTAAAAATAACGTTTTTCAAGTGTTTAAGTATTTTGAAGGGCTAAAAAAATGTCGAAAATTGACATTATTCAGACTTTTAGAAGAAATCAGAGATAGAGATTTAGATAGAGAAATCAAAATGTGGGAATTATAGGTGTTTTCGTTAGAAATTGCTATTTTAACTACTGTAAGCTTATAATAGGAGTTTGAGACTATATTGTGATACAATTGTATATTATACGTGTTTTTCTAGTTTCTTCTTATTGTAGTGTTATATCATTAATAGAAGGAATTTACCTTATGATAATGCTTTATACCCACAAAATGTGTTTCTTTTCAATGATTTTAGCTAGTTATCGGTGATATATAGCTGTTTTCCTACAAATTGAGTAAACAATCCTTTTTTTAAAATAATTTGCACTTATAAGTAGCTTACATTACATTAAGCTAATAATAGAAAGTAAGAGTTTATTTATTGTTATATAACGGTATATTGCAGGCGTTTTTCATAGTTTCTTCTAAACTGTAGCGTTATTGTAAATATACAAGTATTTTTACTTATTATATTGCTATAACCCATAAATGTATAATTTCAATGATTTTAGCTAGTTATCAGTGATATATAGCTGTTTTCCTACAAATTGAAGTATAAAATTCTCTTTTAGAATAATTTGCACCTATAAGTAGCTTACATTACATTAAGCTATTAAATAGAAGAGTCAGAGTTATTTATTGTGATATAACGGTATATTGCAAGCGTTTTTCTTAGTTTTCTTGTAAAGTGTAGCGTTTTTGTATATATACAAGTAGTTTTACTTATCATATTGCTATAAACCCTATAAATGTAGTGTTTTCAATGATCTTAGCTATTTATCGGTGATATACAACTGTTTTTCCTACAATTGAAGTATAAAATCCTCTTTTTTAGCATAATTTGCACCTATAAGTAGCTTACATTACAATAGCTTATTAAATGAAGAGTAAGAGGTTATTTATTGTGATATAAACGGTATATTGCAAACATTTTTCATAGTTTCTTGTAAACTGTAGCGTTATTGTATATATACAAGTAGTGATACTTATAATTGCTATAAACCCATAAAATGTAGTGTTTTAATGATCGTAGCTAGTTATCAGTGATATATAGCTGTTTTCCTACAAATTGAAGTATAAATCCTCTTTTTTGAATAATTTGCACCTATAAGTAGCTTACATTACATTAAGCTATTAAATAGAAGAGTCAGAGGTTATTTATTGTGATATATTATTATGTGTATATTCGCAAGTTTTTCATAGTTTTCTTCTAAACTGTAGCGTTATTGTATATATATCAGGTAGTTTTTACTTATTATATTGCTATAAACCCATAAAATGTAGTGTTTTTCAATGAATTTAGTTAGTTTATCAGTGATATATAGCTGTTTTCCTAGAAATTGAAGTATAAAATCCTCTTTTTAGAATAATTTGCACCTATAAGTAGCTTACATTACATTAAGCATTAAATAGAAGAGTAAGAGGTTATTTATTGTGATATAACGGTATATTGCAACATTTTTCATAGTTTCTTGTAAACTGTACGTTTATGGATATATACAAGTACTTTTACTTATCATATTGCTATAAACCCAAAATGTAGTGTTTTTTCATTGATTTTAGCTAGTTATCAGTGAAGAGTTGTTTTTTTCTACAAATTGAAGTATATTTCTTTATATCTGTAGCTAAATAGCTTTTTATATTTGCTGCATCCTATATTTTAACAAAATTAATAGCTAAAATAGTTTGTTTTTCATAAAATTTATGTATCAATTTTTAATCTTAAAAACAACGTTTTTTCAAGTGTTTTAATGTTTTTGAAAGCCTAAAAAATGTCGAAATTTGACATTATTCACACTTTTTACACAACATATTTTACAATATTATGAGCTTAAATATATATTTTTTTCATGTAATTTATGTATCAATTTTATTCTTAAAAACAACGTTTTTTCAAGTGTTTTAATGTATTTTTGAAGGCTAAAAATGTCGAAAATTGACATTATTCAGCCCTTTTTAGAAGAAATAGAGATAGAGATTAGATAGAGAAATTCAAAATGTGGAATTATAGTTGTTTTTCGTTAGAAATTGCTATTTTAAACAACTGTAACTTATAATAGGAGTTTGAGACTCTATATTGTGATACAATTGTATATTATACGTGTTTTTCATAGTTTGTTCTTAATTGTAGTGTTTATATCATTAATAGAAGAATATACCTTTTTTATGATAATGCTTTATACCCACAAAATGTGTTCTTTTGAATGATTTTAGCTAGTTATCGGTGATTATATAGCTGTTTTCCTACAAATTTGAAGTAAACAATCCTTTTTTTAAATAATATGCACTTATAGTAGCTTACATTACATTAAGCTAATAAATAGAAGAGTAAGAGGTTATTTATTGTGATATAACGTATATTGCAAGCGTTTTTCATAGTTTCTTGTAACTGTAGCGTTATTGTATATATACAAGTAGTTTTACTTATCATATTGCTATAAACCTATAAAATGTAGTGTTTTCAATGATATAGCTATTTATCGGTGATAATAGCTATTTTTCCTACAAATTGAAGTATAAAATCCTCTTTTTAGAACAATTTTGCACCTATTAGTAGCTTACATTACATTAAGCTATTAAATAGAAAGGTAAGAGTTTTATTTATTGTTATATAACGGTATATTGCAGGCGTTTTTTCATAGTTTCTTGTAAACTGTAGCGTTATTGTAAATATCAAGTATTTTTGCTTATTAATTGCTATAAACCCATAAATGTAATAATTTTCTATGATTTTAGCTAGTTATCAGTGATATATAGCTGTTTTCCCTACAAATTGAAGTATAAAATCCTCTTTTTAGAATAATTTGCACCTATAAGTAGCTTACATTACATTTAACTATTAAATAGAAGAGTAAGAGGTTATTTATTGTGATATAACGGTATATTGCAACGTTTTTCATAGTTTTTCTTGTAAACTGTAGCGTTTTTTGTATATATACAAGTAGTTTTACTTACATATTGCTATAACCCATAAAATGTAGTGTTTTCAATGATCTTAGCTATTAACGGTGATATACAGCTGTTTTCCTACAAATTGAAGTGTAAAATCCTCTTTTTAGCATAATTTGCAACCTATAAGTAGCTTACATTACATTAACTAATAAATAGAAGAGTCAGAGGTTATTTATTGTGATATAACGGTATATTGCAAGCGTTTTTTCATAGTTTCTTGTAAACTGTAGCGTTTTTGTATATATACAAGTAGTTTTACTTATCATAAATTTCTATAAACCCATAAATGTAGTGTTTTCAATGATCTTAGCTATTTATCGGTGATATACAGCTGTTTTCCTACAAATTTAAGTATAAAATCCTCTTTTTAGCATAATTTGCCCTATAAGTAGCTTACATTACATTAAGCTATTAAATAGAAGATAGAGGTTATTTATTGTGATATAACGGTATCTTTGCAGAGCATTTTTCATAGTTTCTTGTAAACTGTAGCGTTATTGTATATATACAAGTACTTTTACTTATCATATTGCTATAAACCCAAAAAATGTAGTGTTTTCAATGATTTTAGCTAGTTATCATGAAGAGTTTGTTTTTCTACAAATTGAAGTATATTTCTTTATACTGTACTAAATAGCTTTTTATATTTGCTGCAACTATATTTTACAAAATTAATAGCTAAAAATAGTATTTTTCATAAAATTTTATGTATCAATTTTAATCTTAAAAACAACGTTTTTTCAAGTGTTTTAATGTATTTTTGAAAGCCTAAAAAATGTCGAAATTTGACATTATTCAGCACCTTTACACAAATATATTTTACAATATTATGAGCTTAAAATGTGTATTTTTCATGTAATTATGTATCAATTTTATTTCTAAAAACAACGTTTTTTCAGTGTTTTAATGTATTTTTGAAGGGGTAAAAAATGTCGAAAATTGACATTATTCAGCCCTTTTAGAAGAAATAGAGATAGAGATTAGATAGAGAAATTCAAAATGTGAATTATAGTTGTTTTCGTTAGAAATTGCTATTTTAAACTACTGTAAGCTTATAATAGGAGTTTGAGACTCTATATTGTGATCAATTGTATATTAATACGGTGTTTTTTCATAGTTTCTTCTTAATTGTAGTGTTATATCATTAATATGAAGGAATTTACCTTATGATAATGCTTTTATACCCACAAAATGTGTTCTTTTCAATGATTTTAGCTAGTTATCGGTGATATATAGCTGTTTTCCTACAAATTGAAGTAAACAATCCTTTTTTTAGAATATTTGCACTTATAAGTAGCTTACTTACATTAAGCTAATAAATAGAAGAGTAAGAGGTTATTTATTGTGATATAACGGTATATTGCAACAGTTTTTTCATAGTTTTCTTGTAAACTGTAGGTTTATTGTATATATACAGTAGTGATACTTATTAAATTGCTATAAACCCATAAAATGTAGTGTTTTCAATGATCGTAGCTAGTTATCAGTGATATATAGCTGTTTTCCTACAAATTGAAGTATAAAATCCTCTTTTTTGAATAATTTGCACCTATAAGTAGCTTACATTACATTAAGCTATTAAATAGAAAGTCAGAGGTTATTATTGTGATATAACGGTATATTGCAAGCGTTTTTTCATAGTTTCTTCTAAACTGTAGAGTTATTGTATATATACAGGTAAGTTTTACTTATTATATTGCTATAAACCCATAAAATGTAGTGTTTTCAATGAATTTAGTTAGTTATCAGTGATATATAGCTGTTTTCCTACAAATTGAAGTATAAAATTCTCTTTTTAGAATAATTTGCACCTATAAGTAGCTTACATTACATTAAGCTATTAAATAGAAGAGTAAGAGGTTATTATTGTGATATAACGGTATATTGCAAGCGTTTTTTTCTAATTCTTGTAAACTGTAGCGTTATTGTATATAAACAGTACTTTTACTTATCATATTGCTATAAACCCAAAAAATGTAGTGCTTTCATGATTTTAGCTAGTTATCAGTGAAGAGTTGTTTTTTCTACAAATTGAAGTATATTTCTTTATATCTGTTGCTAAATAGCTTTTTTATAATTTGTGCTGCAACTATATTTTACAAAATTAATAGCTAAAATATGTATTTTTCATAAAATTTATGTATAAATTTTAATCTTAAAAACAATGTTTTTTCAAGTGTTTTAATGTATTTTTGAAGGGCTTAAAATGTCGAAAATTGACATTATTCAGCCTTTTTAGAAGAAATAGAATAGAGATTAGATAGAGAAATTCAAAATGTGGAATTATAGTTGTTTTCGTGTAGAAATTTGCTATTTTAAACTACTGTAAGCTCATATAGAGTTTGAGACTCATATTGTGATACAATTGTATATTATACGTGTTTTTCATAGTTTTCTTCTTAATTGTAGTGTTATATCATTATAGAAGAATATAACCTTATTAAAAGCTTTATACCCACAAATGTGTTCTTTTCAATGGTTTTAGCTAGTTATTGGTGAATATACTGTTTTCCTACAATTGAAGTACAAAATCCTCTTTTTAGAATATATGCACCTATAAGTAGCTTACATTACATTAAGGTATTAAATAGAAAGTAAGAGGTTATTTATTGTGATATAACGGTATATTGCAAGCGTTTTTCATAGTTTCTTGTAAACTGTAGTGTTATTATATATATACAATAGTTTTACTTTATCATATTGCTATAAACCCATAAAATGTAGTGTTTTCAATGATTTTAGCTAGTTATCAGTGATATATAGCTTTTTTCCTACAAATTGAAGTATAAAATCCTCTTTTTAGCATAATTTGCACCTATAAGTAGCTTACATTACATTAAGCTATTAAATAGAAGAGTAAGAGGTTATTTATTGTGATATAACGGTATATTGCAAGCGTTTTTCATAGTTTTCTTATAAACTGTAGCGTTATTATATATATAAGTACTTTTACTTATCATATTGCTATAAAACCTATAAAATGTAAGTATTTTTCAATGATATTTAGCTATTTATCGGTGATATATGCTATTTTTCCTACAAATTGAAGTATAAAATCCTCTTTTTAGAACAATTTGCACCTATTAGTAGCTTACATTACATTAAGCTTAAATAGAAAAGTAAGAGTTTATTTATTGTTATATAACGGTATATTGCAGGCGTTTTTCATAGTTTCTTGTAAACTGTAGCGTTATTGTAAATATACAAGTATTTTTACTTATTATATTGCTATAAACTTATAAAATGTAATAATTTCAATGATTTTAGCTAGTTATCAGTGATATATAGCTGTTTTCCTACAAATTGAAGTATAAAATCCTCTTTTTAGAATAATTTTGGGACCTATAAGTAGCTTACATTAAAATTAAGCTATTAAATGAAGAGTAAGAGGTTATTTATTGTGATATAACGGTAATTGCAAGCGTTTTTCATAGTTTCTTGTAAACTGTAGCGTTTTTGTATATATACAAGTAGTTTTACTTATCATATTGCTATAAACCCATAAAATGTAGTGTTTTCAATGATCTTAGCTATTAATCGGTGATATACAGCTGTTTTCCTACAAATTGAAGTGTAAAATCCTCTTTTTTGAATAATTTTGCACCTATAAGTAAACTTACATTACATTAAGCTAATAAATAGAAGAGTCAGAGGCTATTTATTGTGATATAACGGTATATTGCAAGCGTTTTTTTCATAGTTTTTTTGTAAACTGTAGTGTTATTGTATATATACAAGTAGTTTTACTTATCATATTGCTATAAACCCATAAAATGTAGTGTTTTCAATGATTTTAGCTAGTTATCAGTGATATATAGCTGTTTTTCCTACAAATTGAAGTATAAAAAACCTGTTTTTAGAATAATTTGCACCTATAAGTAGCTTACATTACATTAAGCTATTAAATAGAAGAGTAAGGGTTATTTATTGTGATATAACGGTATATTGCAGCATATTTCATAGTTTCTTGTAAACTGTAGCGTTATTGTATATATACAAGTACTTTTACTTATCATATTGCTATAAACCCAAAAATGTTGTGTTTTCAATGATTTTAGTAGTTATCAGAAATGATTTTTTTTTCTACAAATTGAAGATATTTCTTTAATCTGTAGCTAAATAGCTTTTATATTTGCTTCAACTATATTTTACAAAATTAATAGCTAAAAATATGTATTTTCATAAAATTTATGTATAATTTAATCTAAAAAACGATTTTTTCAAGTGTTTTAATGTATTTTTGAAAGCCTAAAAAAGTCGAAATTTGACATTTTTCAGCACTTTTACCCAACTATATTTTACAATATATATAAGCTTTAAAATATTTTTTCATGTATTTATGTATCAATTTATTCTTAAAACAACGTTTTTTTTCAAGTGTTTTAATGTATTTTTGAAGGGCTAAAAAATGTCGAAAATTGAATTTTCAGCCTTTTAGAAAATAAGTTAGAGATTAATAGAAAATTCAAATGTGGAATATAGTTGTTTTCGTTAGAAATTGCTATTTTAAACTACTGTAAGCTTGTAATAGGAGTTGAGACCTATATTGTGATACAATTGCTATATTATACGTGTTTTTCATAGTTTCTTCTTAATTGTAGTGTTATATCATTAATAGAAGGAATATACCTTATGATAATGCTTTATACCCCAAAATGTGTTCTTTTCAATGATTTTAGCTAGTTATCGGTGTATATATAGCTGTATTGCTACAAATTGAAGTATACAATCCTTTTTTTAGAATAATTTGGACCTATAAGTAGCTTACTTTACATTAGCTAATAAATAAAGAGTAAAGGGTATTTATGTGTAAAACGGTTTATTGCAAGCGTTTTTCATAGTTTCTTGTAAACTGTAGTGTTATTGTATATATACAAGTAGTTTTACTTATCATATTGCTATAAACCATAAAATGTAGTTTTTCAATGATATTAGCTATTTATCGGTGATATATAGCTATTTTCCTACAAATTGAAGTATAAAATCCTCCATTTAGAACAATTTGCACCTATTAGTAGCTTACATTACATTAAGCTATTAAATAGAAGAGTAAGAGGTTATTTATTGTGATATAACGGTATATTGCAGGCGTTTTTTCATAGTTTCTTCTAAACTGTAGCGTTATTGTAAATATACAAGTATTTTTACTTATTATATTGCTATAAACCTAAAATGTAATAATTTCAAATGATTTTAGTCTAGTTATCAGTGATATATAGCTGTTTTCCTACAAATTGAAGTATAAAATCCTGTTTTTTAGAATAATTTGCACCTATAAGTAGCTTACATTACATTAAGCTTATTAAATAGAAGAGTAAAGGTTATTTATTGTGATATAATTATTGCAAGCGTTTTTTCATAGTTTTGTAAACTGTAGCGTTTTTGTATGATATACAAGTAGTTTTACTTTCATATTGCTATAAACCCATAAAATGTAGTGTTTTCAATGATCTTAGCTATTTATTCGGTGATATACAGCTGTTTTTCCTACAAATTGAAGTGTAAAATCCTATTTTTAGAATATTTGCACCTACAAGTAGCTTACATTACATTAAGCATTAAATAGTAAGAGTCAGAGGTTATTTATGTGATATAACGATATTGTTGCAAGCATTTTTCATAGTTTACTTGTAAACTGTAGCGTTTTTTGTATTATAAAAGTTTTTTAATAAATATTGCTATAAACCCATAAAAAGTAGTGTTTTCAATGATCTTAGCTATTTATCGGTGATATACAGCTGTTTTCCTACAAATTGAAGTATAAAATCCTCTTTTTAGCATAATTTGACCTATAAGTAGCTTACATTACATTAAGCTATTAATAAGAAGTATAGAGGTTATTTATTGTGATATAACGGTATATTGCAAGCGTTTTTCATAGTTTCTTGTAAACTGTAGCGTTATTGTATATATACAAGTACTTTTACTTATCATATTGCTATAAACCCAAAAAATGTAGTGTTTTCAATGATTTTAGCTAGTTATCAGTGAAAAGTTGTTTTTTCTACAAATTGAAGTATATTTCTTTATATCTGTAGCTAAATAGCTTTTTATATTTGCTGCAACTATATTTTACAAAATTAATAGCTAAAATATGTATTTTTCATGAAATTTAGATATCAATTTTAATCTTAAAAACAATGTTTTTCAAGAATTTTAATGTATTTTTGAAATGCTAAATAATGTCGAAATTTTACATTATTCAGCACTTTTACACAACTATATTTTACAATATTATGAGCTTAAAATATGTATTTTTCATCTAATTTATGTATCAATTTTATTCTTAAAAACAACGTTTTTTTAAGTGTTTTAATGTATTTTTGAAAGGCTAAAAAAAATTGGTCGAACATTGAATTATTCAGCCTTTAGAGAATAAGATAGAGCTTAGATAGAGAAATTCAAAATGTGGAATTATAGTTGTTTTCGTTTAGGAAAATGCTATTTCAAAACTACTGTAAGCTCATAGTAGGAGTTTGAGACTATATATTGTGATACAATTGTATATTATACCGTGTTTTTCATAGTTCTCTTAATTGTAGTGTATATCATTAATAGAAGGAATTACCTTATGATATTTGCTTTTACACAAAATGTGTTCTTGCAATCGGTTTAGCTAGATTATTGGTATATAAGCTGTATGCTACAAATTGAAGTATACAATCCTTTTATTAGAATAATTTTGGACCTCTCAAGTAGCTTTACTGCTACTTTAAGCTAATAAATAGAAGAGTCAGAGGGTATTATTGTTGTGATATAAAACGGTTATATTGCAAGCGTTTTTCATAGTTTCTGTAAACTGTAGGGTATTGTATATATACAAGTAGTTTTACTTATCATTTGTCTATAACTCATTAAAATGTAGTGTTTTCAATGATATTAGCCGATTTATCGGTGATATATAGCTAGTTTCCAAAAATTGAAAGTATAAAATCCTCTTTTTAAGAAACAAATTTTCACCTATAGTAGCTTTACATACATTAAGCTATTAATAGAAGATGTAAGAGGTTATTTTTGTTTATATAACGGTTATATTGCAGGCGTTTTTCATAGTCTTTTAAAACTGTTAGCGTTATTGTAAATATACAAGTATTTTACTTATATATTGCACTCTAAACCCATAAAAAGAAATAAAATGTTCAATGATCGTTAGCTAGTATCAGTGATATATAGCTGTTTCCTACAATTGAAGTATAAAATCCTCTGTTTTAGAATAATTTGCACCTATAAGTAGCTTACATATCATTAAGCTATTAAAGAGAAGAGTAAGAGGTATTTATTGTGATATAACGGTATATTGCAAGCGTTTTTCATAGTTTCTTGTACACTGTAGCGTTTTGTATCTATTACAAAGTCAGTTTTACTTATCATATGGCTAATAAAACCCCATAAAAATGTAGTGTTTTCAATGATCTTAGCTATTTATCGGTGATATACAGCTGTTTCCTACAAATTGAAGTGTAAAATCCTCTTTTAGGAATACTTTGCAACTATAAGTGGCTTACAGTAATTAAGCTAATAAATAGAAGAGTCAGAGGTATTTATTGTGATATAACTGGTATATTGCAAGCGTTTTTCATTAGTTTCTTGTAAACTGTAGCGTTTTTGTATATATACAAGTAGTTTTACTTATCATATGCTATAACCTATTTAAACTGTAGTGTTTTCAATGATCTTAGCTATTTACGGTGATAAATACAGCTGTTTTCCTACAAATTGAAGTATAAATCTATTTTTAGCATAATTGCACCTATAAGTAGCTTACATTACATTAAGCTATAAATAGAAGAGTAAGAGGTTATTTATGGTGATATAACGGTATCTATTGCAAGCGTCTTTTTCATAGTTCTTGTAAACTGTAGCGGTATCGTAATATACAAGTAACTTTACTCATCATATTGGATAAAACCAAAAAATGTTGTGTTTTCAATGATTTAGCTGTATCAGTGGAAGAGTTGTTTTGTTCTACAAATTGAAGTATATTCTTTATATCTGTAGCTAAATAGCTTTTTATATTGCTGCAACTATATTTTACAAAATTAATAGCCTAAAAATATGTATTTTTCCTAAAAATTATGTGTCAATTTTAATCTTTAAAAAACAACGTTTTGTTCAAAGTGTTTTAATTGTATTTTTGAAAAGCCTAAAAAAATGTCGAAATTTGACATTATTGCAGCACTTTTACACAACTATATTAGCAATATTATGAGCTCAAAATGTGTATTTTCATGTAATTTATGTATCAATTTTATTCTTAAAAAAACGTTTTTTTCAAGTGTTTTAATGTATTTTTGAAGGGCTAAAAATGTCGAAAATTGGACATATTCAGACCTTTTAGAAGAAAATAGAGATAGAGATGATAGAAAAATTTACAAAATGTGGAATATAGTTGTTTTCGTTAGAAATTGCATATTTTAAATTACTGTGAGCTTATAAATAGGAGTTGAGACTCTATATTGTGTTACAAACTGTATATTATACGTGTTTTTCATGAGTTTCTCTTAATTGTAGTGTTATACATTAATAGAAGGAAAACCTTATGATCATGCTTTATACCCACAAAATGGTTCTTTTCAATGGTTTTAGCTAGTTATTGGTGATATATAGCTGTATTGCTACAATTGAGTATACAATCCTTTTTTAGAATAATTTGGATCCTATAAGTAGCTTACTTACTTTAAAGCTAATAAAATAGAAGAGTAAGAGGGATTTATGTGATATAACTGTATATTGCAAGCGTTGTTCATAGTTTATTGTTAAACTGTTAGCGTTATGTATATATAAACCCCAAGTAGTTTAATCATCATATTGCTATAAACCTATAACTGTAGTGGTTTTTCAATGATATTAGCTATTTATCGTGATAATAGTTTTTCCTAAAAATTGAAGTATAAATACACTTTTAGAACATTTGCACCTATTAGTAGCATACATTACAGTAAGCTATTAAATAGTAAGAGTAAGAGGTTATTTATTGTTATATAACGGTATATTGCAGGCGTTTTCATAGTTTCCTTCTAAAACTGTAGCGTTATGTAAATATAAAAGTTATTTTTTCACGATTATATTGCTATAAACCCATAAAATTTAGTGTTTTCAATGAGTAGCTATTTATCGGTGATATATAAGATATTTTCCTACAAATTTTGAAGTATAAAATCCTCTTTTTAAACATTTGCACCTATAGTAGCTTAACATTACATTAAGCTAATAAATAGAAAGAGTCAGAGGGTATTTATGTGATATAAACGGTATAGTGCAAGCGTTTTCATAGTTTCTTGTAAAACTGTAGCGTTAATTGATATTATACCAAGTAGTTTATAATAATATTGC
Source organism: Chionoecetes opilio (assembly GCA_016584305.1). Taxonomy (NCBI): domain Eukaryota; kingdom Metazoa; phylum Arthropoda; class Malacostraca; order Decapoda; family Majidae; genus Chionoecetes; species Chionoecetes opilio. The sequence goes on from JACEEZ010002654.1 coordinate 28,829, forward strand.
TATAAACCATAAAAATGTAAGTGTTTCAAGATTTTAGCTAGTTATCTCCCCCAGTGATATATAGCTGTTTTCTACAATTGAAGTATAAATCCTCTTTTAGAATAATTGCACCTATAAGTAGTTACATTACATTAAGCTATTAATAGAAGAGTAAGAGGTTATTTATTGTGATATAACGGTATATGCAAGCGTTTCTCATTCAGTTCTTGTAAACTGTAGCGTTTTTGTATATATACAAGTGTTTTACATTATCATATTGCTGATAAACCATAAAATGTAGTGTTTCATGATTATTAGCTATTAATCGGTGATATACAGCTGTTGGCTACAAATTGAAGTGTAAAATCCTTATTTTTAGAATAATTTGCTACCTATAAGTAGCGTAATTAAATCAAGCTAATAAAAACTAGAAGGTCAGAGTTATTTATTGTGATTATAACGGTATATGCAAGCGTTTTTCATAGTTTTTGTAAACTGTAGTGTTATTGTATATCTCCAGTACTCCCCACACAATCATCGATACAAAGGTTGTTTTACTTACTATGCTATAAACCTAAAATGTAGTGTTTTTCAATGATTTTAGACTTAGTTCTCAAGTGATATAATAGCTGTTTCTAACAAAATTGAAGTTAAAATCCTGTTTTTAGAATAATTGCACCATAAGTAGCTTACATTACATAAGCTATTAAATAGAAGAGTAAGAGGTTATTATTGTGTATAACGGTATATTTGCAAGCATATTTCATAGTTTCTTGTAAAACTGTAGCGTATTGTATATATACAGTACTTTAATTATCATATGCTATCAAACCCCATAAATGTGTGTTCAATGATTTTAGCTAGTTATCAGTGAAGAGTTTTTTTTCTACAAATTGAAGTATATTTCTTATATCTGTAGCTAATAGCTTTTTATATTTGCTTCAAATATATTTTACTAAAAATTAATAGCTAAAAAATATGTATTTTTCATTAAAATTATGATCAATTTAATCTTAAAAACAAGTTTTTTCAAGTGTTAATGTATTTTTTTGAAGGCCTAAAAAAAGTCGGAAATTTGACCTTTTCGCACTTTTACCCAACATATTTTACTATATTATAAGCTTAAAAATATGTATTTTCATGTAATTTATGTATCAATTTGTATTCTAAAAACAACGTTTTTTTCCAAGTGTTTTAAGTATTTGAAGGCCTAAAAAAGTCGAAATTGAACATATTCAGCAAATTGTACACAAAACTATATTTTACAATATATGAGCTCAAAAATAGTTTTTTTCATGTAATTTATGTATCAATTTTATTCTTAAAAAAACAATGTTTTTCAAGTGTTTTTAGTGTATTTGGAAAGGGCTAAAAAATGTCGAAAATGACATTATGCAGCCCTTTAGAAGAAATAAAGATAGAGATAGATAGAAAAATTCAAAAAAATGTGGAATTATAGTTGTTTCGTTAGAAATGCTATTTGAAACTACTGTAAGCTCTTATAATAGGAGTTTGAGACTCTATATTGTTGTAAACTGTATATTATACGTGTTTTTCATAGTTTCTTCTTATGTAGTGTCTATATCATTAATAGAAGAATATACCTTATTGATTAATGCTTATACAACAAATGTGTCTCTTGTTCAATGGTTTTAGCTAGTTATTGGTGATATAAGCTTGTATTGCACAAATTGAAGTATACAATCCTTTTTTTAGAATAAATTTGGACCTATAAGTAGATTACTTTACTTTAGCGAATAAATAGAAGAGTAAGAGGGTATTTATCTGTGATTACGGTATATTGCCAAGCGTTTTTCATAATTTCTTGTAAAGTAGGCGTTATTGTATATATACAAGTAGTTTTAATTATCATATTGCTTATAAACCTAATAAAAGTAGTGTTTTCAATGATATTAGGCTATTTATCGGTGATATATAGCTCTGTTTCTACAAATTGAAGTATAAAATCCACTTGTTTAGCAACAATTTGCACATATTAGTCGCTTACATTACATTAAGCTATTAAAGAGAAGAGAAGAGGTTATTTATGTTATTATACGGTATATTGCGGCGTTTTTCATAGATTCTTCAAACTGAGCGTTTATTGTAAATATAAAACGTATTTTTACTATTATATTGTATAATAAACCCATAAAATGTAGTGTTTCAATGATATTAGCTTATTTAGCGGGATATATAGCTATTTTCCTACAAATTGAAGTATTAATATAAAACCTCTTTTTAGAACCCCCAAATTTGCACCTATTAGTAGCCTTACATTACATTAAGCTAATAAAATAGAAGAGTCAGAGGGTATTTATTGCTGATATAACGGTATATGCAAGCGTTTTCATAGTTTCTTGTAAACTGTGCGTTTATTGTATAGTTATACAAGTTTAGTTTACTAATCATATTGCTATAAATACCATAAAAATGTAGTGTTTTCAATGATATAGCTATTTATCGGTGTATATAGCTAATTTTCCTACAAATGAAGTTAAAATCATCTTTTAGAACAATTTGCACATATTAGTAGCTTACATACATTAAGGAGTTAAATAGAAGAGTAAAGAGGTTATTTATTGGGATATAAACGGTATATTGAGGCGTTTTTTATAGTTTCTTTAATCTAAACTGTAGCGATAGACAAGTATTTTTTACTTATTATATGCTATAACCATAAAATGTAATATTTCACTGATTTTAGCTAGTTATCAGTGATATATAGCTGTTTTCTCACAAATTGAAGTTATAAAATCCTGGTTTTAGAATAATTTGCACCTATAAGTAGCTTACATTACATTAAGCTATTAAATAGAAGAGTAGAGGTCATTTATTGTTATATTAACGGTATATTGCAAGCGTTTTTCCTAGTTTCTTATAAACTGTAGCTAGCGTTTTGTATCATCCAAGTAGTTTTATTATCATCATTGCTATAAACAAATAAAATGTAGTGTTTTCAATGATTTAGCTATTTATATGTGAGATACAGCTGTTTTCTACAAATTGAAGTTTAAATCCTCTTTTTAGCATTAATTTGCACCTATAAGTAGCTACATACATTAAGCTATTAAATAAAGAGAAGGAGGTTATTTATTGTGATATACACGTATATTGCAAGCGTTTTTCATAGGTTTCTTGTAAAACTGTAGCGTTTTTGTATATATTACAAAGTAGTTTTACTTATCATAATGCTATAAACCCAAAAAAATGTAGTGTTTTCAATGATTTTAGCTAGTTATCAGTGAGAGTTGTTTTTCTACAAATTGGAAGTATATTTCTTTATATCTGTAGCCTAATAGCTTTTTATATTTGCTGCAACTGTCTTTTATATAGTTTCTTCTAAACTGTTAGCGTTATTGTACTATATGCAAGTAGTTTTACGATTATATGCTCTAAACCCATAAAATGTAGTGTTTTCAATATTTTAGCTAGTATCAGTGATATATAGACGGTTTTCCTACAAATTGGAAGTATAAATCTCTTTTTAGCATAATTTGCACCTATAAGTAGATGTAGATTACATTAAGCTATTAAATCGAGAGTAAGAGGTTATTTATTGTGATATAACGTATATATTGCAAGCCGTTTTTATAGTTTCTTGTAAACTGTAAGCGTATTGTATATATACAAGTACTTTTACTTATCATATGCTATACAAACCCAAAAAATGTAGTGTTTTCAATGCATTTTAGTTAGTATCAGTGAAGAGTTGTGTTTTCTACAATTGGAAGTATATTTCTTGAGAATCTGTAGATAAATAGCTTGTTTTTTAAAATTTAATTTGCCTTGCAACTATATTTTACAAATTAATAGTAAAATATGTACTTTTCATAAAAATTTATGTATCAATTGTAATTTAAAAACAACGTTTTTTTCAAGGTTTTAATGTATATGAAAGCCTAAAGAAATGTCGAAAATTTGAAACATTATCAGACTTTTACACAATCACTATCATTTTACCAATATTTATGAGCTTAAAATATGTATTTTTCATGTAATTTATGTATCAATTTTATTCCTAAAAAACAACGTTTTTTCAAGTGTTGTAATGTATTTTTGAAGCGCCTAAAAAAAGTCGAAAATTGAACGTTATTCAGCCCTTTTTAGAAGAAATAGAGGATAGAGATTAGATAGAGAAATCAAAATGTGGAATTATAGTTGTTTTCGTTAGAAATTGCCAATTTTAAACTAAGTAAGCTAAATTAGGGAGTTGAGACTCTATATTTGTGAACAATGGTAGATTATAACATGTTTTTCATAGTTCTTCTAAGTTGTAGTGTTATATCATTAATAGAAGGAATATACTATTGATAATGCTTTATACCACAAAAAATGTGTTCTTTTCAATGGTTTTAGCTAGTTATTGGTGATATATTAGCCTCTATTGCTACAAATTTGAAGTATACAATCCTTTTTTAGAATAATTTGGGACCTATAAGTAGCTTACTTTAACATTAAGTATAAATGAAGAGTCAAGAGGGTATTTATTGTGATATAACGGTATATTTGACAAGCGTTTTCAGAGTTTCTTGTGAACTGTAGCGTATTGTATATAATAAGTAGTTTACTTATCATATTGCTATAAACCCATATAAAATGTAGGGTTTTCAATGATATTAGTCTATTTAATCGTGATATATAGACTATGTTCCTACAAATTGAAGTATAAAATCCTGTTTAGAATTTTTTTTTTTTGTGTTTTTAATTTGCACCTATAAGTAGCGTACATACATTAAGCATTAAATAGAGAGTAAGGCAGGTTATTATTGTGATATTATAACGGTATATTGCAGCGTTTTTCATAGTTTCTTCTAAACGTAGCGTTATGTATATATACAAGTATTTTACTTAGTATATGCTATAAACCCATTAAAATGTAGTGTTTTCAATGAATTTAGTTGAGTTATCATATATAAGCTGTTTTCCTACAAAATTGAAATATAAAATACTCTTTTTGAATAAATTTTAAACCTATAAGTAGCTTACAATTACATTAAGCTATTAAATAGAAGAGTAAGAGGTTATTATTGTGATAACGGTTATATTGCAAGCGGTTTTCATAGTTTCTTCTAAAACTGTTAGCGTTATTGTATATATACAGGTTAGTTTTTACTATTATATGCTATAAACCCCATAAAATGTAGTGTTTTCAATGATTTTAGTTTTAGATATCAGTGATATATAGCTGTTTTCTACAAAAATTGAAAGTATAAAATCCTCTTTTAGAATAATTTGCACTAAAGTAGCTTACATTAACATTAAGCTATTGAAATAGAGAGTAAGAGGTATTTATTTGTGATATAACGGTATAGTGCAAGATTTTAAGGTTTCTTGTAAAACTGTAGCGTTATTGTATATATTACCAGACTTTTTTACTATCATATGCTATTAAAACCCAAAAAATGTAGTGTTTTCATAGATTTTAGCTAGTTATCAGTGAGGAGTTGGTTTTTTCTACAAATTGAAAGTATTATTTCTTTAAATCTGTAGCCTAATAGCTTTTATATTTGCTGGCAACTATATTTTACGAAATTAATAGCTAAAAAATGTATTTTCAAAATATTTATGTATCAATTTTAATCTTAAAAACAAACGTTTTTCAAGTGTTTTAATGTATTTTTTGAACGCCTAAAAAAATGTCGAAATTTGACCATTATTGCAGCAAAACTTTTTTTTTTTACACAACTATATTTACAATATTACGAGCTTAAAATATGTATTTTTCACTATAATTATGTATCAATGTTATTCTCAGAAACAACGTTTTTCAAATGTTTTAATGTATTTTGAAGGGCCTAAAAAATGTCGAAATAATTGACATTATTCAGCCCTTTTGGAAGAAATAGAGATAGAGATTAGATAGAGGAAATTCCAAATGTGGAATTATAGTTGTTTCGTTAGGAAATTGCTATTTTTAAACTACTGTAAGCTTAAATAGGGAGTTGAGACTCTAATTGTGATACAATTGGGTATATTATACAGGGTTTTCCTAGTTTCTTATTAATTGTTAGTGTTATATCAATTAATAGAAGGGAATTAAATTATGGATAATGAGCTGTATACCAACAAAATGTGTTGTTCTTTTCAATGATTTTTGGTTAGTTATCGGGGATATATAGCGTTTTCCTACAAATTGAAGTAAACAATCCTTTTTTAAAAATTAATTTGCACTTCTAAGTAGCTTACATTACATTAACCTAAAAATGAAGAGTAAGAGGTTATTTATTGTGATATAACGGTATTATTGCAAGCGTTTTTCAAGTTTCTGTAAACTGTAGCGTTATTGTATATATACAAGTAGTTTTACTTATTCATATTGCTATAAACTATAGAAAAATGTAGTGTTTTCAATGAATTTTAGCATTTATCGGTGAATATAGCTATTTCCTACAAATTGAAGTATAAAATCCTCTGTGTTAGAACAATTATGACCTATTAGTAGCTTACATTACATTAAGCTATTAAATAGAAAAGTAAGAGTTTATTTATGTTATATAACGGTATATTGCAGGAGTTTTCATAGTTTCTTATAAACTGTAGCGTTATTGTGTAAATATACAAGTATTTTTACTTATTATATTGACTATAAACCCATAAATGTAAATAATTTCAATGATTTTAGCTAGTATCCGTGGATATATAGCTGTTCCTACAAATTGAAGTATAAAAATCTTCTTTTTAGAATAATTTGCACCTATAAGTAGCTTACATTACATTAAGCTATTAAATAGAAGAGTAAGAGGTTATTTATTGTGATATAACGGTATATTGCAAGCGTTTTTCATAGTTTCTATAACTGTAGCGTTTTTGTATATATACAAGTAGTTTTACTTATCATATTGCTATAAACCCATAAAATGTAGTGTTTTCAATGATCTTAGCTATTTATCGGTGATATACAGCTGTTTTCCTACAAATTGAAGTGTAAAATCCTCTTTTTAGAATAATTTGCACCTATAAGTAGCTTACATTACATTAAGCTAATAAATAGAAGAGTCAGAGGTTATTTATTGTGATATAACGGTATATTGCAAGCGTTTTTCATAGTTTCTTGTAAACTGTAGCGTTTTTGTATATATACAAGTAGTTTTACTTATCATATTGCTATAAACCCATAAAATGTAGTGTTTTCAATGATCTTAGCTATTTATCGGTGATATACAGCTGTTTTCCTACAAATTGAAGTATAAAATCCTCTTTTTAGCATAATTTGCACCTATAAGTAGCTTACATTACATTAAGCTATTAAATAGAAGAGTAAGAGGTTATTTATTGTGATATAACGGTATCTTGCAAGCATTTTTCAGTTTCTTGTAAACTGTAGCGTTATTGTATATATACAAGTACTTTTACTTATCATATTGCTATAAACCCAAAAAATGTAGTGTTTTCAATGATTTTAGCTAGTTATCAGTGAAGAGTTGTTTTTTCTACAAATTGAAGTATATTTCTTTATATCTGTAGCTAAATAGCTTTTTATATTTGCTGCAACTATATTTTACAAAATTAATAGCTAAAAATATGTATTTTTCATATAAATTTATGTATCAATTTTAATCTTAAAAACAACGTTTTTTTAAGTGTTTTAATGTATTTTTGAAAGCCTAAAAAATGTCGAAATTTGACATTATTCAGCACTTTTACACAACTATATTTTACAATATTATGAGCTTAAAATGTGTATTTTTCATGTAATTTATGTATCAATTTTATTTCTAAAAACAACGTTTTTTCAAGTGTTTTAATGTATTTTTGAAGGGCTAAAAAATGTCGATAATTGACATTATTCAGCCCTTTTAGAAGAAATAGAGATAGAGATTAGATAGAGAAATTCAAAATGTGGAATTATAGTTGTTTTCGTTAGAAATTGCTATTTTAAACTACTGTAAGCTTATAATAGGAGTTTGAGACTATATTGTGATACAATTGTATATTATACGTGTTTTTCATAGTTTCTTCTTAATTGTAGTGTTATATCATTAATAGAAGGAATATACCTTATGATAATGCTTTATACCCACAAAATGTGTTCTTTTCAATGGTTTTAGCTAGTTATTGGTGATATAGCTGTTTTCCTACAAATTGAAGTACAAAATCCTCTTTTTAGAATAATATGCACCTATAAGTAGCTTACATTACATTAAGCTATTAAATAGAAGAGTAAGAGGTTATTTATTGTGATATAACGGTAGAATTGCAAGCGTTTTTCATAGTTTTCTTTAAACTGTAGTGTTATTGTATAATACAAGTAGTTTTACTTATCATATTGCTATAAACCCATAAAATGTAGTGTTTCAATGATTTTAGCTAGTTATCAGTGATATATAGCTGTTTTCCTACAAATTGAAGTATAAAATCCTCTTTTTAGCATAATTTGCACCTATAAGTAGCTTACATTACATTAAGCTATTAAATAGAAGAGTAAGAGGTTATTTATTGTGATATAACGGTATATTGCAAGCGTTTTTCATAGTTTCTTGTAAACTGTAGCGTTATTATATATATACAAGTACTTTTACTTATCATATTGCTATAAACCTCAAAAATGTAGTGTTTTCAATGATTTTAGCTAGTTATCAGTGAAGAGTTTTTTTTTCTACAAATTGAAGTATATTTCTTTATATCTGTAGCTAAATAGCTTTTTATATTTGCTGCAACTATATATTACAAAATAAATAGCTAAAAATATGTATTTTTCATAAAATTTATGTATCAATTTTAATCTTAAAAACAACGTTTTTTCAAGTGTTTTAATGTATTTTTGAAAACCTAAAAAATGTCGAAATTTGACATTATTCAGCACTTTTACACAACTATATTTTACAATATTATGAGCTTAAAATATGTATTTTTCATGTAATTTATGTATCAATTTTATTCCAAAAAACAACGTTTTTTCAAGTGTTTTAATGTATTTTTGAAGCGCTAAAAAATGTCGAAAATTGACATTATACAGCCCTTTTAGAAGAAATAGTGATAGAGATTAGATAGAGAAATTCAAAATGTGGAATTATAGTTGTTTTCGTTAGAAATTGCTATTTTAAACTACTGTAAGCTTATAATAGGAGTTTGAGACTCTATATTGTGATACAATTGTATATTATACGTGTTTTTCATAGTTTCTTCTTAATTGTAGTGTTATATGATTAATAGAAGGAATATACCTTATGATAATGCTTTATACCCACAAAATGTGTTCTTTTCAATGGTTTTAGCTAGTTATTGGTGATATATAGCTGTATTCCTACAAATTGAAGTAAACAATCCTTTTTTTAGAATAATTTGGACCTATAAGTAGCTTACATTACATTAAACTAATAAATAGAAGAGTAAGAAGGTATTTATTGTGATATAACGGTATATTGCAAGCGTTTTTCATAGTTTCTTGTAAACTATAGCGTTATTGTATATATAATAGTAGTTTTACTTATCATATTGCTATAAACCCATAAAATGTAGTGTTTTCAATGATATTAGCTATTTATCGGTGATATATAGCTATTTTCCTACAAATTGAAGTATAAAATCCTCTTTTTAGAACAATTTGCACCTATTAGTAGCTTACATTACATTAAGCTATTAAATAGAAGAGTAAGAGGTTATTTATTGTGATATAACGGTATATTGCAGGCGTTTTTCATAGTTTCTTCTAAACTGTAGCGTTATTGTATATATACAAGTAGTTTTACTTATTATATTGCTATAAACCCATAAAATGTAATAATTTCAATGATTTTAGCTAGTTATCAGTGATATATAGCTGTTTTCCTACAAATTGAAGTATAAAATCCTCTTTTTAGAATAATTTGCACCTATAAGTAGCTTACATTACATTAAGCTATTAAATAGAAGAGTAAGAGGTTATTTATTGTGATATAACGGTATATTGCAAGCGTTTTTCATAGTTTCTTGTAAACTGTAGCATTTTTGTATATATACAAGTAGTTTTACATATCATATTGCTATAAACCCATAAAATGTAGTGTTTTCAATGATCTTAGCTATTTATCGGTGATATACAGCTGTTTTCCTACAAATTGAAGTGTAAAATCCTCTTTTTAGAATAATATGCACCTATAAGTAGCTTACATTACATTAAGCTATTAAATAGAAGAGTAAGAGGTTATTTATTGTGATATAACGGTAGATTGCAAGCGTTTTTCATAGTTTCTTGTAAACTGTAGTGTTATTGTATATATACAAGTAGTTTTACTTATCATATTGCTATAAACCCATAAAATGTAGTGTTTTCAATGATTTTAGCTATTTATCGGTGATATACAGCTGTTTTCCTACAAATTGAAGTATAAAATCCTCTTTTTAGCATAATTTGCACCTATAAGTAGCTTACATTACATTAAGCTATTAAATAGAAGAGTAAGAGGTTATTTATTGTGATATAACGGTATATTGCAAGCGTTTTTCATATTTTCTTGTAAACTGTAGCGTTATTATATATATACAAGTACTTTTACTTATCATATTGCTATAAACCTCAAAAATGTAGTGTTTTCAATGATTTTAGCTAGTTATCAGTGAAGAGTTGTTTTTTCTACAAATTGAAGTATATTTCTTTATATCTGTAGCTAAATAGCTTTTTATATTTGCTGCAACTATATATTACAAAATAAATAGCTAAAAATATGTATTTTTCATAAAATTTATGTATCAATTTTAATCTTAAAAACAATTTTTTTAAGGGTTTTTTAAGATTTTTTAAAATAAAAAAATTCAAAAATTAATTATTAGTTTTCAAAAATTTTTTTTAAAATAGCAAAATAGATTTTTTTGTAATTTTTTAAATTTTTTTTTAAAAAAACGTTTTTCAAGTGTTTTTAATTATTTTAATTCAAAAAATTGAAAATTACTTATAAGCCCTTTTTTTAAAAAAAATTTAAAAGTAAAAAATTAAAAAGGGAAAATTTTAGTTTTTTCTTTGAAATTCTTTTTTAAAAATTAAATTTTTAAAAAGTTTTAATCTTAATTTTTTAAAAAAGGGATAAGGTTTTTATGTTTCTCTTTAAATTAGGTTTATTTTGAAAATATCCCCCATGTAATTTTTTTCCCACAAAAAGTTTTTTTTTGGGTTTTGTTTGTTATTGGTATTAATTTTTTCTAAAATTGAAATAAAAATCCTTTTTTTTGAAAATTTGGCCTATTTAATTAAAATTACATTAAATAAAAAAAAAGGTTTTTATTTGGTTATAAGGAAAACCTTTTTTTTTCTTTAAAAAAGCGTTATGTTATATAAAGTAGTTTTTTTATATTTAAAACCCCCAAAAAAAAATTTTAAAGATTTAGTATTACGGATATATAGCTTTTTCCTACAAAATTTAAGTATAAAACCCTTTTTTGAAAACAATTTTATTAGTATTAATTAAAAACTATTAAATAGAAGAGAAGAGGGATTTTTTGTGATAAACGGTAAATTTGCGGGGTTTTTCATAGTTTTTCTTTAAATGTAGCGTTTTGTAATAAAGTAGTTTTACTTATTATTGCTATAAACCCATAAAATGTTTTTTTTTATTTTTTTAAAAATGTTTTTAAAAATTTAAAAATCTCTTTTTTTAAAATTTTAACCCCTTTAAATTAATAATTAACTATTTTTGGAGTAAGGGGGTTTTTTAAATTTTTATATTTCGGGAATTAAACGTTTTTATATTTTTCGAGGTTTTTTTATATATACAAAATATTTTTTTTTCCATTTGCTATAAACCCCAAAAAAAGTGTTTTCAAAATTTTAGTATTTATCTTTAAACTTTTTCCACTTAAGTGTAAAAATTCCCCTTTTAAAAAAGAAAAGATTTTAATTTTTAAGTAATAAAAAAAACAGGGTAATTGTGATTAGGGATATTCAAGGTTTTTTATATTTTTTTAAACAATTGTTTTTCAAATTTTCTATTTAAAGTTCCCCAAAAAGAATAATTTCGATTTTATAGTTTTTAATTTCTTTTTACAAATTAAGTAAAAAATTTTTTTAAAATTATTTCAATTTTTAAAATTTTTATTTTTAAGTTTAAAAAAAAAAATTTTAAAAAGTAATCTATTTTAAACATTTTTTCAAATTTTTTAAATTTGGGGTTTAATATAAAAATTTTTTTATTTTTTTTCATAAAAAAAAAAAAATTTTTTTTAAGTTTATGTATTGAAGTTTTTTTCAAAATTGAATATTTCTTTTAGAAAATAGTTTTTAAAATTTTGAAAATTTTTAAAAATTAATTTCTAAAAATTGAATTTTAAAATTATGTAAATTTTAATTTAAAAAAAACCTTTTTTTAAAAGTTTTTAATGGTTTTAAAAACTAAAAAAATAAAAATTAATTATTAGAAAAAATTTTTACTTATTTAACAAAATTGTTTTTTTTTGTTTTTTTTTTTAATTTTAAACCCCCAAAAAAAATTTTTAATTTTTTTGTATTTTTTAACCAAAAAGTGAAAAAAACATTAAGCCCTTTTTTAAAAAAAAGGGGTAAGATTGATAAGGGAAATTTAAATTTTAAAAATTTTTTTTTGTTAGAAAAATTCAAATTTTAAATAGTAACTTTTAAAATTTGTTTTTAGATTATATTTTACTTGTATATTTTGGTTTTTTTTTTAATTTTTTTAAAAATTTTTTTTAAACATTAATTTTAAAAAAATACCTTAGTTTAAAAAAAAAGGTTTTTTATTTTTTTCGTTATTGGGGTTTTTAGGTTTTTCTACAAAAAGGTACTTTTTTTTAAATAATTTTACCTATAATGCTTACTTTTAAATTTGTTAAAAAGAAAATGGGGGGTTTTTTGATATAACGGGTTTTCCCTTTTTAAAATTTTTAACTTCTTTTGTAATTTTTCAAAATGTTTTACTTACTTTTTAAAAATAAAAGAGGTTTTTAATGATATTATATTTAGGGGTTTATAGTTTTTCCCCAAAAGAAGTATAAAAATCCCTTTTTAAAAAAATTTTACCCAAAAGTGTTCATTTTAACATAAAAAAGGAAGAGGTTTTTTTATTGAATTATTTTTTTGGCTTGCTTTTTTTTTCTCAAACTTTTTTTAAAATTTATTATAAATAGTTTTTCTTTTTTATATTTTAAACCCCCAAAAAAGTTTTTCAAAAGAGTTTATGATTTTTTTGGCCTAAAATGAAATTAAAATCCCTTTTTAAAATTTTTTCCATAAGGTTAATTTAAATTTTGCATTTAAAAAAAAATCAAGGTTTTATTTAAAACGTTTTCAAGGTTTTTTTGGGCTTTAAATGGATTTTTTTTATATCAAAACTTTTAATAATTGATTTAAAAAAAAAAATGTTTTTTTTTTTTCCTAGATCATAAAATTTTTTTTCTAAAAAGAAATAATTTTTTATACTTGTAATAGTTTTTTATTTTCCCTAATTTTTAAAAAATTTAAAAGAAAAATTTTTTTTAAAAATTTTTTTAAAAATTTTTTTAAAAAATTTTTTCAAGGGTTTTTAAGTTTTTTTAAACAAAAAAAGTAAATTTTTTAAATTTTGCCATTTTTAACAAAATTATTTTAAATAATGAAATAAAATATTATTTTTATAAAATTTTTTTAATTTATTTTAAAACGTTTTTTAATGTTTTATTTATTTTTTAACTAAAAAATGTGTTATTATAGCCCTTTTTGGAAATAAGTTTTTAAAAATAAATTAAATTTTTTTTTGAAATTCTATTTTAAAACTAAAAGATAAAGGGTTTATTTAAAAGTGATAAAGTATATTTAAGGTTTTTTTATAGTTTCTTCTTAATGTAGGTTATTATTTTAAAGGAATTCCCTTAGATTTGTTAAACCCAAAAATTTTTTCAAGTTTTTTTTGGGGATTACGGGGTTTTTTAATTTTTTTTTGAATAAAAACCTTTTTTTAGAAAAATTCATTATGATTAATAATAATAAAAAATTAAAAGTAAGAAAGGGTTTTTTATATCGGGAATTTCCGGGTTTTTTTAATTTCGTAAATTACTTATTGTTATAAAAAAATTTTTTTTAAAATTTTTTTAAAAAATTAAAAAAGTGTTTCATAATTGATTTGGTAAATCTATTTTTAAAATTGAATATAAAACCTCTTTTTAAAAAAAATTTGGGATTTTTTAGATTAATAAACCTTTAAAAAAAAAAAAAAAGTTTTTTTTGTTATAAAGGTTATTATCATTTTTCATACTTTAAAAAGTAGGGTTTTTTAAAAAAAGTTTTTTTCTTTTTTATTGTATAAAACCCTAAAATAAAATTTAAAATTTTTAGCTATTCATATAATTTGCTTTTCCAAAATTAAGAAAAAACCCTTTTTTTTAAAAAAATTTTTATAAATTTCAACTTTTCTATTTGAAAGGGAAAAGGGTTTTTTTTGTTATATACGGGATTTCCTTTTTTTTACAAATGTGGTTTTTTATATTAAAAGGGTTTTTTTTAAATTTTTAAAAAAATAAAATTTTTTTTTTCTGACTTATTTTAAATTTTAAAAATTTTTCCCCAAATTTTGTAAAAACCCTTTTTTAAATAAATTTTCCCCTAAACTTTAAATTTTTAAAATTAGAAAAATCAGGGGTTTTTTATTTTTTAACAATTGAATTTTATTTTTTTAAATTGCTTTTTTTTTTTACATATTTTTTTTTTTATTTATAAAATAAAAGTATTTTTATGATTTAGCTTTTATGGTTAACAGCGTTTTTAAAATTAAGTATAAAAATTTTTTGCAAAACCATAAATTAATAATTAAAATTAGAAAAAAAGGTTTTTTTGTTAAAGGTTTTTAACCCTTTTTATATTTCTTTTAAAGTACTTATTGTATAATAAAAGTATTTTTTTTATTTGTGTTAAAACCCAAAAATGAGGTTTTTTTATATTTTCTGTAAGGGGGGTTTTTTTTTACAAATTGATATATTTCTTTAACTTAAAATATTTTTTTAATTCTCAAAAATTTTTATAAGTTTTCCCAAATTACTTTTTTAAAATTTTAAAGTAGGTTTTTTATTTAAATTCTATAAAAAAAATAGGTTTTAATTTTTTTGGTTTAAAAAGGATAAAGCTTTTTCCTAAAAGGAATTAAACCCCCCTTTTTAAAATTTCACCATAGTACAAAATTAGTATTTTTAGAAGTAAAAGGTTTTTTTTAATAAGTATTACTTTTTTTATTTTTCTAAATTTGCGTTTTTATTTCAATATTTTACATTAAGTTTAAAAAAAAAAAAAATAGAGATTAGATAGAGAAATTCAAAATGTGGAATTATAGTTGTTTTCGTTAGAAATTGCTATTTTAAATACTGTAGGCTTATAATAGGAGTTGAGACTCTATATTGTGATACAATTGTATATTATACGTGTTTTTCATAGTTTCTTAATTGTAGTGTTATATCATTATAGAAGGAATTTACCTTATGATAATTCTTTATACCACAAAATGGTTCTTTCAATGATTTTAGCTAGTTATCGGTGATATATAGCTGTTTTCCCACAAATTGAAGTAAACAATCCTTTTTTTAGAATAATTTGCACTTATAAGAAGCTTACATTTCATTAAGCTAATAAATAGAAGAGTAAGAGGTTATTTATTGTGATATAACGGTATATTGCAACCGTTTTTATAGTTTTTTGTAAACGTAGCGTTTTTGTATATATACAAGTAGTGATACTTATTAATTGTATAAAAACCCCTAAAATGTAGTGTTTTCAATGATATTAGCTATTATCGGGGGATATATAGCTATTTTCCTACAAATTGAAGTATAAAATCCTCTTTTTAGAACAATTTGCACCTATTAGTAGCTTAATTACTTAAGCTATTAAAAAGAAAATTAAAGGTTTTTTTTTGTTATATAACGGTTATGCAAGCGTTTTTTATAGTTTTTGTAAAAGTAGCTTTTTTTTTAATATACAAGAGTTTTACTTACATATTTGCTAAAACCCCTAAAAAAAGGGTTTTTAATGAATTTTTGTTAGTTTCAGTGATATATAGCTGTTTTCCTACAAATTTAAAAATTAAAATCCCCTTTTTTTTAATAATTTAACCTATAAGTGCTTACATTACATTAAGCTATTTAAAAAAAAAGAGTCGAGTTTTTTTATTGTGATATAACGGTATATTTCAAGCGTTTTTCATGTTTTTTCAAAAATGTAGCGTATTGTAATTACAGTAGTTTTACTTTTAATTTCTATAAACCATAAAATTAGTGTTTAAAAGAATTGTTAGTTATCAGTGATATACGGTTATTGCCCAATGAAGTATAAAATTTTTTTAGAATATTTTGCACCTATAAGTATAATTACATTAAGCTATTAATAAAAGTAAAATGTTATTTATTTGAATTTACGGTATATTCAAACATTGTTTCTAGTTTCTGTAAATGTGTAATCCTGTATTTTAGAATAATTTCACTATAATCTTACATAAAGCCATTAAATGTAGAGTTCAAAGTTTTACTAGTGATCATAAGAGTTGTTTTTTGAAATTAATTTCTTTAAATTCTTTATTGTATTTAAATTTATTATCATATTGCTATAACCCAACTATATTTTACAAAATTAATAGCTAATATATGTATAGTTATATTTTCTACAAATTAATCTTAAATACGTTTTTGAAGTAGTTTTTATTTTTGAGCCAAAAAATTGTTTGAAATTGACATTACAACATGTTATCAAAATATTTTACAATTTATGAATCTTAAAATAGTATTTCATATAATTTTATGTTTCAATTATTCTTTGAAACCAAAAATTGTTTGAGATTTGAATTATTTGCAAGTGGCTACAAAATTTTAAAATTGACATTAAAGCCCATTTTTAGAAAATAGAATAGAGTATAATAGAGAAATTTTAAAAGGGAAATAGTTTTTCGTTTAAATGTATTTTAAAGGCTAAAAAAGTCTAAAATAGAGTTTGAGACTCTATATTAGAAGAATGTAGATATAGTGTTTGATAGGAATTCTTAATTGTAGTGTTATATATTATAGAAATTCTACCTTTTAAAACTAATGCTTACCATAAATGTGTTCTTTAATGATTTTTTGGTACTATTGGATATATACTGTTTTTCTAAATTACTTAAAATCCTTTTTTAAATAATTTGCAATATAGAAGTAGCTTACTTACATTAACTAATAAATAAAGAGTGGTTAATTTATTTTGATTACGGTATATTAATTTATCATAGTTTCCTAAAGTAAGCAATCCTTTATATTAAAAGTAATTTACTTATATAGCTTAACTTTCAAAATGTAGTTTAAATGATAGATAGAGTTTTTTTGGTGATATAAGCTATTTGCTACAATTTTAAGATTACTCAATTTAAAACGATTTTGACATAACAAGTAGTTTACTTACATTAAGGATTAAATAGAAATAAGATGTAGTTTTTAATGATATTAGCTATTTTCGGGATATAAAAGCTATTACAAATTAGTATAAACCGTTTTCATATTCTTGTAAACCTTTAGTACTTATATTACAAGTTGATAATTATATTGTATAAGACCCATTAATGTAGTGTTAACTATATCGTAGCTAGTTATTCAGTGATTTTAGCTAGTTTTACAAATTTGAATATAAAATCCTCTTTTAATATTGCACCTATAAGTAGCTTAAATTACTTTATCCAATAATCGTAGAGTTACAGTGATATATAGTGATTTACGTCAAATTGAAGCGTTTTCATACTTTTTTAAAATGCTTATTAGTATATACAGTATTTACTATTATAAGTATCAGAACCCTATAAAATGTAGTGTTTATCAACTGATTTAGTTTTCATGGTATTAGCTTTACTACAAATTGGGATAAATACAGTAGTTTTATATATTTGCCTATAAGACCTTACAAATTAGTTTTAAATGAAGTAAAGGGTTTGTTATTGTGATATAACGGTTATTGCAAGAGTATTTTTAATTTTTTTTGAAATGTAGCGTTATTGTACTATAACTACTTTACTTACATTTTGCTATTAAACCCAAAATGTAGTGCTTCAAAGATTTTTAGCTAGTATCATTGAAGAGTTGTTTTTTCTTGTAAATTGAAGTAATTTTTATATTATACAAGTACTTTTTTATATTTGCTAAACATAACAAAATTTAAAAGCTTTAATGATTTTGTATTTATCATAAGATTGTATTTTTCTAATATTAAAAATATTTCTTTAATGTCTTAATAAATATTTTGAAAGCCTAACAAATGTCGAAATTTGACATTATTCAGCACTTTTACACAACTATATTTTACAATATTATGAGCTTAAAATATGTATTTTTCATGTAATTAAAGTATCAATTTTATTCTTAAAAACAATGTTTTTTCAAGTGTTTTAATGTATTTTTGAAGGGCTAAAAAATGTCGAAAATTGACATTATTCAGCCTTTTTAGAAGAAATAGAGATAGAGATTAGATAGAGAAATTCAAAATGTGGAATTATAGTTGTTTTCGTTAGAAATTGCTATTTTAAACTACTGTAAGCTTATAATA
The DNA here is from genome assembly GCA_016584305.1 of Chionoecetes opilio. Classification (NCBI taxonomy): domain Eukaryota; kingdom Metazoa; phylum Arthropoda; class Malacostraca; order Decapoda; family Majidae; genus Chionoecetes; species Chionoecetes opilio. The sequence continues at coordinate 47,256 of JACEEZ010002654.1, forward strand.
GGAGTTTGAGACTCTATATTGTGATACAATTGTATATTATACGTGTTTTTCATAGTTTCATCTTAATTGTAGTGTTATATCATTAATAAAAGGAATATACCTTATGATAATGCTTTATACCCACAAAATGTGTTCTTTTCAATGGTTTTAGCTAGTTATTGGTGATATATAGCTGTTTTCCTACAAATTGAAGTACAAAATCCTCTTTTTAGAATAATATGCACCTATAAGTAGCTTACATTACATTAAGCTATTAAATAGAAGAGTAAGAGGTTATTTATTGTGATATAACGGTAGATTGCAAGCGTTTTTCATAGTTTCTTGTAAACTGTAGTGTTATTGTATATATACAAGTATTTTTACTTATCATATTGCTATAAACCCATAAAATGTAGTGTTTTCAATGATTTTAGCTAGTTATCAGTGATATATAGCTGTTTTCCTACAAATTGAAGTATAAAATCCTCTTTTTAGCATAATTTGCACCTATAAGTAGCTTACATTACATTAAGCTATTAAATAGAAGAGTAAGAGGTTATTTATTGTGATATAACGGTATATTGCAAGCGTTTTTCATAGTTTCTTGTAAACTGTAGCGTTATTATATATATACAAGTACTTTTACTTATCATATGGCTATAAACCTCAAAAATGTAGTGTTTTCAATGATTTTAGCTAGTTATCAGTGAAGAGTTGTTTTTTCTACAAATTGAAGTATATTTCTTTATATCTGTAGCTAAATAGCTTTTTATATTTGCTGCAACTATATATTACAAAATAAATAGCTAAAAATATGTATTTTTCAAAAAATTTATGTATCAATTTTAATCTTAAAAACAACTTTTTTTCAAGTGTTTTAATGTATTTTTGAAAACCTAAAAAATGTCGAAATTTGACATTATTCAGCACTTTTACACAACTATATTCTACAATATTATGAGCTTAAAATATGTATTTTTCATGTAATTTATGTATCAATTTTATTCCTAAAAACAACGTTTTTTCAAGTGTTTTAATGTATTTTTGAAGCGCTAAAAAATGTCGAAAATTGACATTATACAGCCCTTTTAGAAGAAATAGTGATAGAGATTAGATAGAGAAATTCAAAATGTGGAATTATAGTTGTTTTCGTTAGAAATTGCTATTTTAAACTACTGTAAGCTTATAATAGGAGTTTGAGACTCTATATTGTGATACAATTGTATATTATACGTGTTTTTCATAGTTTCTTCTTAATTGTAGTGTTATATCATTAATAGAAGGAATATACCTTATGATAATGCTTTATACCCACAAAATGTGTTCTTTTCAATCGTTTTAGCTAGTTATTGGTGATATATAGCTGTATTCCTACAAATTGAAGTAAACAATCCTTTTTTTAGAATAATTTGGACCTATAAGTAGCTTACATTACATTAAACTAATAAATAGAAGAGTAAGAAGGTGTTTATTGTGATATAACGGTATATTGCAAGCGTTTTTCATAGTTTCTTGTAAACTATAGCGTTATTGTATATATAATAGTAGTTTTACTTATCATATTGCTATAAACCCATAAAATGTAGTGTTTTCAATGATATTAGCTATTTATCGGTGATATATAGCTATTTTCCTACAAATTGAAGTATAAAATCCTCTTTTTAGAACAATTTGCACCTATTAGTAGCTTACATTACATTAAGCTATTAAATAGAAGAGTAAGATGTTATTTATTGTGATATAACGGTATATTGCAGGCGTTTTTCATAGTTTCTTCTAAACTGTAGCGTTATTGTATATATACAAGTAGTTTTACTTATTATATTGCTATAAACCCATAAAATGTAATAATTTCAATGATTTTAGCTAGTTATCAGTGATATATAGCTGTTTTCCTACAAATTGAAGTATAAAATCCTCTTTTTAGAATAATTTGCACCTATAAGTAGCTTACATTACATTAAGCTATTAAATAGAAGAGTAAGAGGTTATTTATTGTGATATAACGGTATATTGCAAGCGTTTTTCATAGTTTCTTGTAAACTGTAGCATTTTTGTATATATACAAGTAGTTTTACATATCATATTGCTATAAACCCATAAAATGTAGTGTTTTCAATGATCTTAGCTATTTATCGGTGATATACAGCTGTTTTCCTACAAATTGAAGTGTAAAATCCTCTTTTTAGAATAATTTGCACCTATAAGTAGCTTACATTACATTAAGCTAATAAATAGAAAAGTCAGATGTTATTTATTGTGATATAACGGTATATTGCAAGCGTTTTTCATAGTTTCTTGTAAACTGTAGCGTTTTTGTATATATACAAGTAGTTTTACTTATCATATTGCTATAAACCCATAAAATGTAGTGTTTTCAATGATCTTAGCTATTTATCGGTGATATACAGCTGTTTCCTACAAATTGAAGTATAAAATCCTCTTTTTAGCATAATTTGCACATATAAGTAGCTTACATTACATAAGTATTAAATAGAAGAGTAAGAGGTTATTTATTGTGATATAACGGTTATCTTGCAAGCATTTTCATAGTTCTTGTAAAACTGGAGCGTTATTGTATATATACAAGTAGTTTTTACTTTAATATTGCTATAAACCCAAAAATGTAGGTTTTCAATGATTGTAGCTAGTTATCGTGAGAGTGTTTTTTCTACAAATTGAAGTATATTTCTTTTATCTGTAGCTAAATAGCTTTTTATATTTGCTGCAACTATATTTTACAAAATTAATAGCTAAAAGATGTATTTTTCATAAAATTTATGTACAATTTTAATCTTAAAAACAACGTTTTTTCAAGTGTTTTAATGTATTTTTGAAAGCATAAAAAATGTCGAAATTTGACATATTCAGCACTTTACACAACTATTATTTTACAATATTATGAGCTTAGAATATGTATTTTTCATGTAATGTAGTATCAATTTTTATCCTAAAAACAACGTTTTTTCAAGTGTTTTAATGTATTTTTGAAGGGCTAAAAAAAATGTCGAAAATTGGACATTATTCCAGCCCTTTTAGAAGAAAATAGAGATAGAGGATTAGATAGAGAAATGTCCAAAAGTGGAATATAGTTGTTTTCGTTAGAAATTGCCAATTTTAAACTACTGTAAGCTTATAATAGGAGTTTGAGACTCTATATTGTGATACAATGTATATTATAGTGTTTATAGTTTCGTTCTTAATTGTAGTGGTTATATCATAATAGAAGGAATATACCCTTTATGATAAGCTTTATACCACAAATGTGTTATTTTCAATGGTTTAGCTAGTTATTGGTGATATATAGCTGTATTGCTACAAATTGAAGTATACAATCCTTTTTTTAGAGTAATTTGGACCATAAGTAGCTTACTTTACATAAGCTAATAAAATAGAAGAGTAGAGGGTATTTATTGTGATATAACGGTATATTGCAAGCGTTTTTCATAGTGTCTTGAAACTGTAGCGTTATTGTATATATACAAGTAGTTTTACTTATCATATGCTATAAACCCATAAAATGTAGTGTTTCAATGATTTTAGCTAGTTATCGGTGGAATATAGCTGTTTTCCTACCAATTGAAGGAAAACAATCCTTTTTTAAAAATAATTTGCATTAAAGTAGATACATTTACATAAGCTTAATAAATAGAAAGTAAGGAGTTTATTTATTGTTATAAACCCCGGTATATTTGAGGCGTTTTTCATAGTTTCTTCTAAACTGTAGCGTTATTGTAAAATACAAGTATTTTTACTTATATATTCTATAAACCCATAAATTTAATAATTTAATGATTTTAGCTAGTATCAGTGATAGATAGCTGTTTTCCTACAAAATTGAAGTATAAAATCCTCTTTTAGAATAATTGCACCTATAAGTAGCTACATTACATTAAGCTATTAAATAGAAGAGTCAGAGGTTTTTTTATTGTGATATAACGGTAAGGCAAGCGTGTTTCATAGTTTCTTGTAAAACTGTAGCGTTTTGTATATATACAAGTAGTTTTACTTATCATATTGCTATAAAAACCCATAAAAAATGTAAGTGTTTTCAATGATCTTAGACTATTTATCGGTGATATACAGTGTTTTCCTACAAATTGAAGTGTAAAATCCTCTTTTTAGAATATTTGCACCTATAAGTAGTTACATTACATTAAGCTAAATAAATAGGAAGAGTCAGAGGTTATTTATTGTGATATAACGGTATATTGCAAGGCTTTTTCATAGTTTCTTGTAAAGTAGCCCCGTTTTTGTATATATACAATAGTTTTACTTATCATATGCTATAAACCCATAAATGTAGTGTTTTCAATGATCTTAGCTATTTATCGGTGATTATACCAGCTGTTTTCCTACAAATTGAAGTATAAAATCCTCTTTTTAAGCATAATTTGGACCTATAGTTAGCTTAATTACATTAGTATTAAATAGAAGAGTAAGAGGTTATTTATTGTGATATAACGGATATTGCAAAGCGTTTTCATAGTTTTCTTGTAAACTGTAGCGTTATTGTATATATACAAGTACTTTTACTATCATCTTGCTATTAAACCCAAAAAATGTAGGGTTTTCAATGATTTAGCTATTACAGTGAAGAGTTGTTTTTCTACAAATTGAAGTATATTCTTTATATCTGTAGATAAATAGCTTTTTATATTTGCGCAACTATATTTTACAAAAATAATAGCTAAAATATGTATTTTTCATAAAATTTATGTATCAATTTTAATCTTTAAAAAACAACGTTTTTTCAAAGTGTTTTAATGTATTTTTGAAAGCCTAAAAAACTGTCGAAATTTGACATTATCAGCACTTTTACACAAACTATATTTTACAATATTATGAGCTTCAAAATATGTATTTTTCATGTAATTTATGTATCACTTTTATTCCTAAAAACAACTTTTTTTCAATGTGTTTTAATGTTATTTTTGAAGGGCTAAAAAATGTCGAAAAATGACATTATTCAGCCCTTTTAGAAGAAATAGAGATAGAGATTAGATAGAGAAATTCAAAATGGGAATTATAGTTGTTTTCGTTAGAAATTGCTATTTTAAAAATACTGTAAGCCTATAATAGGAGTTTGAGGATCTATATTGTGATACAATTGTTTATATTATAGTGTTTTTCATAGTTTCTTCTTAATGTATTGTTATAATCATAATAGAAGGAATTAACCTTATGATAATGGATTTATACCCACAAAATGTGTCTTTTCAATGATTTAGCTAGTTATCGGTGATATATAGCTGTTTTTCCGACAATTGAAGTCAAAAACAATCCTTTTTTTAGGAATAATGATGCACTTATAAAGTAGCTTACATTACATTAAGCTAATACATAGAAGAGTAAGAGGTTATTTATTGTGATATAACGGTATATTGCAACGGTTTTTTCAGAGTTTTTGTAAACGTAGCGTATTGTAATATAAAGTAGTGTACTTATTAAATTGCTATAAAACCCATAAAATGTAGTATAGAGCTAGTTATAGTTGCTATATAGCTGTTTTTCCTACAATTGAGTAATAAAATCCTCTTTTTTGAATAATTTGACCTATAAGTAGCTTACATTACATCTAAGCTATTAAATAGAAGAGTCAGAGGTTATTTATGGTGATATAAACGGTATATTGCAAGCGTTTTCATAGTTTCTTCTAAACGTAGCGTTATGTATATATATAGGTAGTTTATATTATATTGCTATAAACCCATAAAATGTAGGTTTTCAATGAATTTAGTTAGGTATCAGTGGGATATATAGCTGTTTTCCTACAAATTGAAGGATAAAATTCTCTTTTAGAATAATTTGCACCCTTAAGTAGCTTACATACATTAAGCTCTTATATAGGAAGAGTAAAGAGGTTATTTATGTGATATAAACGGTCATATTGCAAGCGTTTTTCATAGTTCTGTAAAAATGTAGCGTTATTTTATATATTACAAGTACTTTTACTTATTCATATTGATATAAACAAAACAATGTAAGTGCTTTCAATGATTTTAGTAGTTATCGTGAAGAGTTGTTTTTTCTACAAATGAAGATATTTCTTGAATCTGTAGTAAATAGCTTTTTAATATTTGCTGAAAACTATATTTTACAAAATTCATAGCTAAAAAGAATGTATTTTCATAAAAAATTTCGGTATAAATTTTTAATCTTAAAAACAACATTTTTTCAAGTGTTTTAATGTATTTTTGAAAGCCTAGCAAATGTCGAAATTTGACATTATTTCAGCACTTTTACACAACTATATTTTACAATATTATGCAGCTTAAATATGTATTTTCATGTAATTAAAAGTTCAATTTATTCTAAAAACAATGTTTTTTCAAGTGTTTTAATTATTTTTGAAGGGCTAAAAAATGTAGAAAATTGACATTATTCAGCTTTTTAGGAAGAAATGAGATAGAGATTAGATAGAGAATTCAAAATGTGGAATTATAGTTGTTTTCGTTAGAAAATTGCCTATTTAAACTACGTAAGCCTTATAAGAGAGTTGAGGGGGAAACTTATATGTTTTTTTTTTTTTTTTTTTTTTTTTTTTTTTTTTTTTTTTTTTTTCTCTGATTACAATTGAGATTATACGTGTTTTTCATAGTTTTCTTCTTAATTGTAGTGTTAATATCATTAATAGAAGGGATATACCTTATGATTGCTTTATACCCACAAAATGTGTTCTTTTCAATGGTTGTAGCTAGTTATTGGGATATATAGCTGTTTTCCTACAAAAATTGAATACAAATCCTCTTTTTAGAAAATATCCAACCTTAAGTAGCTACAGTACATTAAGCTATTAAATAGAAGAGTAAGAGGTTATTTTATTGTGATATAACGGGTAGATTGCAAGCGTTTTCAGAGTTTCTTGTAAAAACTGTAGTGTTATTGTATATTACAAGTAGTTTTACTTATCTATTGCTTATGAAAACCATAAATGGAGTGTTTCAATGATTTTAGATTAATTATTCAGTGATATATAGCTGTTTTCCTACAAATTGAAGTTATAAAATCTCTTTTTAGCATAATTTGCAACTATAAGTAGCTTACATTACATTAAGCTATTAAATAGAAGAGTAAGAGGTATTGATTGGATATTACGGTATATTGAAGGCGTTTTCCATATTTTCTTGTAAACTGTAGCGTTATATATAATACAAGTACTTTTACTATATATTGCTATAAACCTCAAAATGTATGTTTTCAAGATTTTAGCTAGTTATCAGTGAGAGTTTGTGTTCTACAAAATTGAAGTATATTTCTTATATCTGTAGCTAAATAGCTTTTTATATTTTGCTGCAACATATATTACAAAATAAATAGTAAAAAATGTATTTTCATAAAATTTGTATCAATTTTAATCTTAAAAACAACGTTTTTTCAAGGTTCTAATGTATTTTTGAAAACCTTAAAAAATGTCGAAATTGACATTATTCAGCACTTTACACAACTATATTTTACTATATTATGAGCTCTAAAAAATGTATTTTTCAGGTAATTTATGTATTCAATTTATTCTAAAACAACGTTGTTTCAAAGTGTTTTAATGTATTTTGAATTGATAAAAAATGTCGAAAATTGACATTATACAGCCCTTTTAGAAGAAATAGTGATAGAGATTGATAGAGAAATTCAAAATGTGGAATTATAGTTGTTTTCGTAGAAATTGCTATTTTAAACACTGTAAGCTTACTAATAGGATTTGAGACTCTATATTGTGATACAATTGTATTATTATTACGTGTTTTTTCCATAGTCTTCTTAATTGTAGTGTTATATCATTAATAGAAGGAATATACCTTATGGATAAGACTTTATACCCACAAAATGTGTTCTTTTTCAATGGTTTTAGCTAGTTATTGGTGATATATAGCTGTATTCCTACAAATTGACGTAAACAATCCTTTTTTTGAATGAATTGGACTATAAGTAGCTACATTACATTAAACTAATAAATAGAAGAGTAAGAAGGGAATTTATTGTGATAAACGGTATATTGCAAGGCGTTTTTCATTAGTTTCTTGTAAACTATAGCGTATTGTATATGTATAATAAGTAGTTTTAATTATCATATGCTATAAACCCATAAATGTAGTGTTCAATGATATTAGCTATTTATCGGTGATATATAGCTATTTTCCTACAAATGAAGTATAAAATCCTCTTTTTAGAACAATTTGCACCTATAGTAGCGTACCATTACATTAAGCTATTAAATAGAAGATAAGAGGTTATTTTTGTGATATAACGGTATATGCAGGCGTTTTTCATAGTTTCTTCTAAACTGAAGCGTATTGTATATATACAAGAGTTTTACTTATTATATGGCTATAACAACCCATAAAAATGTAATTAATTTCCCATGATTTTAGCTAGTTATCAGTGATATATAGCTGTTTTTTCCTACAAAATTGAAGTATAAAATCATCTTTTTAGATAATTTGCACCTTAAGTAGCTACATTACATTAGCTATTAAATAGAAGAGTAAAGAGGTTATTTATTGTGATATAACGGTATATTGCAAAGCCGTTTTTATAGTTTCTGTAAAAACTGTAGCGTTTTTGATATACTATACAAGTAGTGTAGTTTACTTATTCTCATATTGCTGTAAACCCATAAAATGTAGTGTTTTCAATGATCTTAGCTATTTATCGGTGATATACAGCTGTTCCTACAATGAAGTTGTAAAATCCTCGAGTTTTAGAATAATTGCACTATAAGTAGCTTACATTACATTAAGCAATAAATAGAAGAGTCAGAGGTTATTTATTGTGATATCACGTTATATTGCAAGCGTTTTTCATAGTTTCTTGTTAAATGGTAAGCGTTTTTGTATAATACAAGTAGTTTTACTTATCATATTGGTTATAAACCCATACAAATGTAGTGTTTCAATTGATCTTAGCTATTTATCGGTGATATAAGCTGTGTTCCTACAAATTGAAGTTAAAATCCTCTTTTTAGCATAATTTGCACCTATAAGTAGCTTACATTACATTAGCTATAAATAGAAGAGTAAGGGTTATTATGTGTGATATAAACGGAATCTTGAAGCATTTTTCATAGTTCTTGTAAAACTGTAGCGTTATTGTATAGATACAAATACTGTTACTTATCTTATTGCTAAAACCCAAGAATGTAGTGTTTCAATGATTTAGCTAGTATAGTGAAGGTTGTTTTTTCTACAAATTGAAGTATATTTCTTTATAATCTGTAGACTAAATAGCTTTTTATATTTGCTGCAATAAGTTATTTTACAAAATTAATAGCTAAAAATTATGTATTTTTCAATATATTATGTATCAATTGTAATCTTAAAAACAACGTTTTTTCAAGTGTTTTAAGGTATTTTTGAAAGCCTAAAAAAGTCGAAATTTGACCATATTCAGCACTTTTACACAACTATATTTTACAATATTATGAGCTTAAAATATGTATTTTTCATGTAATTTATGTATCAAATTTTATTCTTAAAAATAACGTTTTTTCAAGTTTTTAATGTATTTTTGAAGGGCAAAAAAATGTCGAAAATTGACATTATTCAGCCCTTTTAGAAGAAATAAGATAGAGATTAGATAGAGAAATTCAAAATGTGGAATTATAGTTGTTTTCGTTAGAAATTGCTATTTTAAACTACTGTAAGCTTATAATAGGAGTTGAGGACTAATTGTGATACAATTGTATATTATACGTGTTTTTCATAGTTTCTTCTTAATTGTAGTGTTATATCATTAATAGAAGGAATTTACCTTATGATAATGCTTTATACCCACAAAATGTGTTCTTTTCAATGATTTTAGGGTAGTTTCGTGATATATAGCTGTTTTCTACAAATTGAAGTAAAACAATCCTTTTTTTAAAATAATTTGCACTTATAAGTAGCTTACATTACATTAAGCTAATAAATAGAAAAGTAAAAGTTTATTTATTGTTATATAACGGTATATTGCAGGCGTTTTTCATAGTTTCTTCTAAACTGTAGCGTTATTTAAATATACAAGTATTTTACTTATTATATTGCTATAAACCCATAAATGTAATAATTTTAATGATTTTAGCTAGTTATCAGTGATATATAGCTGTTTTCCTACAAATTGAAGTATAAAATTCTCTTTTTAGAATAATTTGCACCTATAAGTAGCTTACATTACATTAAGCTATTAAATTTGAAGAGTCAGAGGTTATTTATTGTGATATAACGGTATATTGCAAGCGTTTTTCTTAGTTTCTTGTAAAATGTAGCGTTTTGTATATATACAAGTAGTTTTACTTATCATATTGCTATAAAAACCCATAAATGTTTGTGTTTTCAATGATCTTAGCTATTTATCGGTGATATACAAAATGTTTCCTACAAATGAAGTATAAAATCCTCTTTTTAGCATATTTGCACCTTAAGTAGCTTACATTCAATAAGCTATTAAATAGAAGAGTAAGAGGTTTTTTATTGTGATATAACGGTTATTGCAAACATTTTTCATAGTTTCTTGTAAAACTGTAGCGTTATGTATATATTTTCAAAATAGTATACTTAGTAAATTGCTTA
>JACEEZ010002655.1:12500-30000 GCA_016584305.1 Chionoecetes opilio
AGTAGTAGTAGTAGTAGTAGTAGAAGTAGTAGTAGTAGTAATAGTAGAAGTAATAGTAGTAGTAGTAGTAATAGTAGTAGTAGTAGTAGTAGTAGTAGTAGTAGTAGTAGTAATAGTAGTAGAAGTAGTAGTAGTAGTAATAGTAGAAGTAGTAATAGTAGAAGTAGTAGTAGTAGTAGTAGTAGTAGTAATAGTAGTAGTAGTAGTAGTAGTAGTAGTAATAGTAGTAGTAGTAGTAGTAGTAGTAGTAGTAGTAGTAGTAGTAGTAGTAGTAGTAGAGTAATGTTAGTTGGTGTTGTTTTTTATTCTCTTGTTTGCTACAACTGAGCCTCCTTCCTACCTTTTATTTATTTCTCTTTTATTTACTTCTCTCTCTTGCCTCCATCCACTTCCTCGTTTTCTTTTTCTTCTATGTCTCCCTTCCCTTCCTCCTGCATTGCCTCCCCGATAAGCCAGTCGCAAAAGGCAGGGCCAGAACGTCACATAGTCGCGGCAAAGGAGTAATTCCACATTTTCATCTGGTCTGCCTTTCATCTCCTCCGTCCTTGGTGAGCCAGAGAAAGATTCTTGAGAATTTTATATCTTTATTTATTACCACCGTACATATTTTTTCTTCATCATTCATGTTAAAATAAGAGGTTGAAACATATCCTCTTTTTCACATAGTAATTGAGAAGGTAGGTACAATTAGGCGGGTGTTAGGAGGTAGTAGAGACAGGTGGTGGGGGTGAGGAAGGAGAGAGATGGGGTGCGGGGGGGGAGGTGATCAGATTCTTCAGCCAAAAATCACCCTTCGAGACTCTGGGCTTAGGGGTCACACTACACTGAGGATAATGATCAAGGAGAGAAGTGTGGAGGAAGTAACAAGAGATGACGAGTTTGTGGTAAGGATGTGTGTGTGTGTGTGTGTGTGTGTGTGTGGTGTGTGTGTGTGTGTGTGTGTGTGTGTGTGTGTGTGGTGTGTGTGTGTGTGTGTGTGTGTGTGTGTGTGTGTGTGTGTGTGTGTGTGTGTGTGTGTGTGTGTGTGTGTGTGTTTCATCAAAAGATAGAATTATACAACAAACTCGCATGAAAAAAAAAAAATACACGTTGAGCCTGTCTTACATGAAGTTTCAAGGTCTCAGTCAAGTTTGATGCAGTAATGTACACAGCATCCTTAAGTAGGTTAAGATTCAGTGATGTAAAGTGGTAAGTGACATTGCCTTCGAAGCTGTAAACACGTAGGTTTGAGTCCCAACCTAGGCAAGGCACCAATTACCCTTTTCAGCCTCCTGTCTATCCATCCATCCAAAGCTAATCAGTAAATCAGGAGTGAGAGGAACACCTGTGAGGCATTTGCACGTGACTGGCATTTGCATTTCTGTTTGATTTCCGAACTTTATTCCTTTTGTGCAGTTGAATACGTTGATGGGTCAGAAAATGCCATGAAAAAGAAGGAAGGCGTGTAATCCACCTACTACGATTACAATGGTTACAGCAGCAGAAGACAACATAAACATCCCTTACTATAAATCTCGCTCTGTTATCATCATTGCTTGTAAGGTGATACTTCAGGACATACTTGGCTGTGAGGGTGTGGACGTGGCTTTTTTATCTTTTACGAAACAAGACGACCAGGAGGAGGAGGAGGAGCAAGAAAGAAGGAGGGAAGGGAAGAGTACACAGAGATAGAGAGAGACAGACAGACCAAAAATGAAAAAATATATATAAGAAAAAAATGTGGATGTGGCATTATAACGTGGATCTTTATAGTAGTTGTATAGCTAAAGCCTTCTCTCCACACTTCTATTACGTAAAAGGATGAAATGTCTTATCGTCCCACATATAATGTTATCCCAAGGGAGAAGGTAACTGTGATGTTTAATCGGTTGTTTTGTCTTCTTTTTCAGTGTCCAGGCATCTCCACCTGTCAAACCCATGGTGACACAACGCACACACGACGTAAAAAGCTTCTTCTACATCGGCTGTCTGGCAAATACAGGTTAGTTATTGATATCAGCCCAGATTAATACACTCTTATTTTATATGTAGCTCAAGGCTGTGACACAAATGATGCGTCAAAGTGATCGGGATAAATAAGGTTTAGGATGTGACGTATCTCAAGGATTTCTATCAATTTTTCTCGTTGATTGGTGATTGACTAACAATGACGTTGCTAGATAGTGTCATTTGTCAGTGTGTGGCTTTTTCTTCTTATTTCTTATTTTAGTTGATTAGTACGTGTGCTCTGACAAATACAAGCTTAGCAGGTCATGAAATTCACTATTTTATTTTCATTGATCGATAAATCCATCTATCTCTTTGTATCTATATCTGTCTATCCACTCATGTATCTATCTCTTTGCGCATCGTGCATACCCAGGCAATTTCCTTTTAGAAGCTACACTTTCAGCGGCCCAGTATTGCCAACGCAGCACCAAGGCCACGCACAAAAGAAATGACGCCGCTGCAGAGTTTTCATAAAAGAATCGCGATCCACAAAAGTCACTCAGTCAACCAATTCAACTTTCACTCGCGGCAAAAGCTTAGCAATTATGACCACCTGATATTGTGTCGTTGTTTAGGTTGTGTCGTGACTAGTCCTGTGTGGTTAAATGAAGCAAAGACAAGCGTTACAGGACCTCCCATCCTGCTGTGTTACAATGTTCATTATGTTATTGGCTTGATTCTCGCCGACGAACCGTCTTGACACGCGGGTAATAATTGAGTGTTGTCCTCCAGGGAGTGGGCTGACACGGAGCTCCTCCCTGTGCCGAAGGTTTCTGACGTGGCTTGTCACAAGACAGACAGACAGTCAGGCAAGGATGGGGCTAATTATTGAGTGTCTGATCATTCAATGTTAAATGCACCAGCAATAAAAGGGAAATTATATATATATATATATATAATATATATATATTATATATATATTATATATATATATATTATATAATATATAATATATACTATATAATATATATATATATATATATATATATATATATTAGGGTGGTCCTTAGTATGTATGTAAAATTTAATTTTGAGAAACTTTATGTTCCTAACCCGGATATATGTTCTATGTTATGAAAATACTATGTGAGTAAAATTTTCAGCCGAATCGGTTCACGAAAAGATGTTGCACACGCCTCCTCCAATTTCACCCTGGCCCTGGCTCCAGGTCCCCCCCTCAGTTGAGGTATTAGCCGCTCGAAGGCGGGGTATCGTGCTTGCCGGGCTCCTCACTGTGGCCTGGTGTGGGCCAGGGTTGCGCTTCCGCGGGTCCGGGAAGGCCTTCCGGTGGTCCGCCACCACTTGAAGGAGGAACTGAAGCTGCTCCTCATCCTTTGTGAGGGATCCGTTGAAACTCTTGGATGAGCGCAACTCCTCTTTCCGCGTGGTCATTCACCACAGCGAGGTTCCGGACGATCTGAGAGGACCGCTGGAACCCCTCGTCCATCTGCCACGAGTCCGGTGGCAGATCGAGGAAGGCCTCATACAGTGTAGCTTCCGGAAGAAGTGGAGAGTACGTCCACTGACGAAGTCTTCCAGGTGGAGATCTCGGACCGACTTCTTTGGAAGCGTGACTCTTTTCGGAGCCGTGTCCTCTCCGTCAAATTCCTCTCGTCGTAGGGCCGTAACCATGGCTTTTTTTTGGTCTCGCAGGACACGTCGGAGTCGAAGAAGGACAGCCCAACCAGTTCTTCTGACACGTCCCACAGATGGCTTGACAGTTTCGACAGCGCGACGTCTCCGATCTCAGGGTCGATCTTGTCGTAGGTGCCGAGGGCCTTGATGAGTTCGAGGTCGAGTCGAGGGGCTTGAACCGAGAAAGAAGCCTCAATCCAGGCCTTTGCGTAGACTCGGACGACGAAGAGGCACAACCGCTGGAGTCCACGCTCCTCCTTCCTTCGTCAAGCGGAACTGGCCCCGGAACATCCAAATCTTGAGGAGTAGAGGGACTTTTGACATCATCTGGCCTGGTGCATTGCTCCAGGAGCAAGGAATCGAATTCCACCGGGAGGGGCACCACCGAGGAAAATGATGACAAGTTTGACCAATTCCCGGTAGTCATCGCGAAGGTCCTCACGCTCTTGAAGGACTTGAAGAGTCCATCGAAGAGCCTCATCATTGACGTTCCTCTAGAACAGTCGCCACTTCCTCCACCATGATTTCCGTGCCGAAGTCCTCTCGGTCGATGCTCTCCCATGAGGTTTGGAAGCGTTTGAAGAGCCGATGCTCGGGCCGATGAGGAACACCCAAGAACACGGACGAACACCGCATGTACCACAGCTCCAGGATATGGTGACGACAGGCGAAATGCAGCAGGTCTTTCCCCATTTTTCTGTTCGATGAGGACACAGGCCCCGTTTCTGCGGCCGGTGTTGGATGCCGTGGTGTCGAAGGACATCCCGACTACCTGATCCGCGACTCCCCATGTCTCCAGGGCCGAGACCCCGCTGCCGCCATGCGCTCCTCCCGTGCCACTGCCCAACTTGGCGACGGCGAGCAGTTGGGCGCCTCCAATCCCGGAAATGATGATCGGGAGACGGTCCACATGTTCTTTCGTGGTCAGGTCCATCACGAGCTTGCCATCCCAGTGGACCACCAGCGGAGTTCCTGACCGAAACTCCTCTCTGATCTTTGAGGCCATGGCCGCACAATGTTTCAAGCGTTGCGTCGGATGGATGAGCGTTGATGTTGAGCTCTTCGACGTTCTGGCCTAGGCAACGTGCGGCTTCAGTCAGCACGTATGTCGCGGAACGATCGGTCAGCTTGGTTCGATCCAGGTGGCCCGCCAGTGCTGGAGAGACGATGTTCTTCGTGGCCCGTTTTCGCCCGCTTCGCAGGACTCGCTCCTCCAACTGCTCCGTATTCTTCATCTGAGACAACAGCTGAAGTGTTGGAGCTGGACGACGGCGAGGACTCGAGCTGCTGCCACAGATGAGGAAGCGGCAGCCTCTTCTTGTTTGCGGGCGGAGAAAGCAGCGGCCTTTTCCAAGCGAAGAGATTGCCTCGTCCTCCTGAGCAGCAAGGACGAATCGACGCCGCCCCATCCTTCCTCGACGTCCTGGCTCCCGTTGGGCGAGGAGGAACTCTTTGTCCTCCTGGTTGGTCATCATGGTCAGCGCATTCCCGTGTGCCACGTCGAAGAGGTTGTCGAGAAGTACCTCAAAATCCTTTTCTTTCGAGATTTGAGCCTCCGATCGCCGATAGCGACCTTTCTTGAGGCTCGTACTCCCGATGGAGCTTCTCAATCTTGGTGACAATGTTTGTCTTTTTCGGATCATTGGGATCCGCGCCATATCCCAAAACTGAGCCACCATGGGGGTCACGGCCAGCGTGACATCGCGGAGAGTCATCTTTTTGAGCTGGAGACGGTGGAGAACGACCCCGAGAACCTCTCTGTTGGAAGGGAGTTTGGAGCCAATTACCTCCGTTTGGGGAACCACAAGAAAATCTTTGCTCCTAGTCGCCATATCAAACTGAAAAAGAAAGGAGAATATGTTCAGAACTTAATTTGTGACAAGTAGAATCGAATTCGGAAGGAAAATATTGTGAAAATAGGAGGAGGAAATGGAGTATGTTCCAATAACACCATGACCATCGAACGAGTCACAGAGGGAAACTCGGGTCATGTGTGCAACATCTGCCTACGACCGAATTCCATAAAAAAATCAGGGTGATTTCCACTTGAATGGTAACAAATTCCCGGGTTAGGAAACAAAAAAATTCCAACTTTTGTTTTTAAGGACCACCCTAATATATATATATATATATATATATATATATATATATATATATATATATATATATATATATATATATATATAGTTATATATATATATATTATATATATGTATATATATATATATAAATATATATAATATATATTATATATTTATATATATATATATATATATATATATATATATATTATATATATTATATATATTATATATATATATATATATATATATATATATATATTATATGTATATATATATTTTATATATATATATATATATATATATATATATATATATATATATATTAAATATATAATATTATATATATATATATATATATATATATATATATTATATATATATATATATATATATAATATTTTCTCCCCTGTTTATGCGTTATAAAACTTGATAGATATGAGTGAAAGTAAAATATTGACTAGTGATTTACTGCCCTCAGCAGAAATGGAATTGATTTATTTGACTGCGCTACATAAGTGAGGCGTGTCCAGTGTTTATTATAGATGTTTTGAAGTCCATGGAAGCGGCTGAAATGAAAAAAAAATCGCAGTGTGATATCAATGTCAAACAAATGAGACAGCGGTACCTTTCACTGTTTAACTAATCGAAAACTATCAACTTAAAACTTGTGTTCCTCTGTGTACACGTACTTTTGTGTTCTGGTTCAGTCAACAACAACAAATCAGTGATCGTATTGTAGCTAAAAAAAATCACTCATAAGGACACATTCTCCTACGTAGAAGTATGAACTTCAAAAATTAAACATAACACTTGAATCAAAATGTGTTAAAAATGTACACGTAAATAATGATGGAGGCTGGAAGTGCAAGGATGTAGTTACTCAACCAGTGGTCTTTATTGCGCCATTTAGCTGAACAATGGTCGTAACAAAGAAAGTTTTTATAGATGATGAATACTTTAAACACTGAAAAAACTGAGCTGCGGATAACATTGACGTCATTGATGTGAATTAATAGGATTATCATTGCCTCGCCTGCCCCATATATTGTATACAGATGCAGGAAATGAAATATGTTTCAAACGATAAATAAATAGGCGGCCTATACACAGCCTATATACATCCCATACACGGCGGCCTATACACAGCCTATACACAGTCTATATACAGCCTATATACAGCCTATTCACAGCCTATACACAGCCTATATACAGCCTATATACAGCCTATACACAGCCTATACACAGCCTATATACAGCCTATTCACAGCCTATACACAGCCTATATACAGCCTATTCACAGCCTATACACAGCCTATATACAGCCTATACACAGCCTATACACAGTCTATATACAGCCTATATACAGCCTATTCACAGCCTATACACAGCCTATATACCCTATATACAGCCTTTCACCGCCATACACAGCCCCATATTTATCCCCCCACCCCGGCGGGCCCATAACAGCCTTTACAAAAGCCTATATACAACCTATTTACAAACCTAAACCCCCCAAAAAAGGCCCAAAAATGCAGGGTTAAATAAAAAAGGGGGGGGGGGCCTTAATAAAAAACGGGGGGGGGCCCTTTCACAGCCATAAACCCCAATCTATACGGGGGGGCCTATCCCCAGCCTATATACCAAGGGCCTTTTTCAGCCTTTTACAGCCAATCAGCCTATACACAGCCTATATACATCCCTCTGGCGGCCTATACACGCCTAACAACCCCCCCCATCACACCCTTTTACAGGGCCCATACACAGGGCCTTTTACACAGGGCCCCATGCACCCTATATACAGCCTATTTCCCCGCCTTACACCGCTTATACAGCCTATATACAACCTATTCACAACCCCCTTTCCCCGCCTATTTTACATACCCTCCTTTCCCTATACACCCTTCCCCACCTATTCCCGCCCCCCTTTTCCCCCTATTTACACCCCTTTCCCCAGCCTATATTCCCCCATACCCCCGCCTATTCCACCTATTACGCCCATTTCCGGGCCCATTCACAGCCTTTACCCCCGCCTTCCACAGCCCCATATACAGCCTTAAAACCGACCTTTACACCTTTCCACAACCTTTCAGCCTATACAAGTTAAAACCAGTCTTAAAACAGCCTATTTACACCATACCCCAACCTTTTACCCCAAATATACACAGACATACACAGCCTAAAATACGCCTTCACAGGGGCCTAACACAGTCTATCACAGCGGCCATAACAGCCCCATATACAGCCAATACACACCTATATAAAGTCTATATACAGCCTATATACAGGCCCATACCCGCATATACCCCAGCGGCCTATATAACAGCCTATATACAGGGCCCAAAATACAGCCTATACACCGCCTAAAATACAGCTATATACGCCTATATACGCCCAAAACACCGCCTATATACCGCCTATATACAGCCTTACCCCAGCGGCCTATACACACCTATATAAGCCTATACACAGGGGGCCCCCTTTCACAGCCCAATACAGCCCATACACAGCGGCCCTATACACAGCCTATATACAGCCTAAAACCCAGGGTCTATACACAGCCCATAAAACAGCCCAACCCGCCTATATACAGCCTTTTATACGGCCTATAAACCCCGCCTATAAAGCGGCCTATACACAGCCTATATACAGCCTATACACAGCGGTCTATACACAGCCTAATACAGCCTATACACAGCGGCCTATACACAACCTATATACAGCCCATACACAGCGGCCTATACACAGCCTATATACAGCCTATACACAGCGGTCTATACACAGCCTATATACAGCCTATACACAGCCTATATACAGCCTATATACAGCCTATACCAGCCTATATAAAGCGGCCTATACACAGCCTATATACAACCTATACACAGCGGCCTATATACAGCCTATACACAGCCTATATACAGCGGCCTATACACAGCCTATACACAGCCTATATACAGCGGCCTATACACAGCCTATATACAGCCTATACACAGCCTATATACAGCGGCCTATACACAGCCTATATACAGCCTATACACAGCGGCCTATACACAGCCTATATACAGCCTATACACAGCTGCCTATACACAGCCTATATACAGCCTATACACAGCCTATACGCAGCGGCCTATACACAGCCTATATACAGCCTATACACAGCCTATACACAGTCTATATACAGCCTATATACAGCCTATTCACAGCCTATACACAGCCTATATACAGCCTATATACAGCCTATTCACAGCCTATACACAGCCTATATTCATCCCATACACGGCGGCCTATACACAGCCTGTACACAGCCTATATACAACCTATTTACAGCCTACACACAGCCTATATGCAGCCTATACACGGCGGCCTATACACGGCGGCCTATTCACAGCCTATACACAGTCTATACGCAGCCTATACACAGCCTATATACAGCCTATATGCAGCCTATTCACAGCCTATATACAGCCTATACACAGCCTATATACATCCCATACATGGCGGCCTATACACAGCCTATACACAGCCTATACACAGCTTATATACAGCCTATACACAGCCTATACACAGCCTATGCACAGCCTATATACAGCCTATACACAGCCTATACACAGTCTATATACAGCCTATATACAACCTATTCACAGCCTATACACAGCCTATATACATACCATACATGGCGGCCTATACACAGCCTATACACAGCCTATATACAGCCTATATACAGCCTATTCACAGCCTATACACAGCCTATATACAGCCTATACACAGCCTATACACAGCCTATATACAGCCTATATACAGCCTATTCACAGCCTATACACAGCCTATACACAGCCTATATACAGCCTATACAGAGCCTATATACAGCCTATACACAGCCTATATACAGCCTATACACAGTCTATACACAGTCTATACACAGCCTATATACAGCCTATACACAGCCTATACACAGCCTATACACAGACTATACACAGCCTATATACAGCCTATACACAGCGGCCTATACACAGTCTATACACAGCGGCCATACACAGCCTCTATACAGCCTATACACAGCCTATATACAGTCTATATACAGCCTATATACAGCCTATACACAGCATATACACAGCGGACTATATACAGCCTATATACAGCCTATATACAGCCTATACACCGCCTATATACAGCCTATATACAGCCTATATACAGCATATACACCGCCTATATACAGCCTATATACAGCCTATACACAGCGGCCTATACACAGCCTATATACAGCCTATACACAGCGGCCTATACACAGCCTATATACAGCCTATACACAGCGGCCTATACACAGCCTATATACAGCCTATACACAGCGGTCTATACACAGCCTATATACAGCCTATACACAGCCTATATACAGCCTATATACGGCCTATACACAGCCTATATAAAGCGGCCTATACACAGCCTATATACAGCCTATACACAGCGGTCTATACACAGCCTATATACAGCCTATACACAGCGGCCTATACACAACCTATATACAGCCTATACACAGCGGCCTATACACAGCCTATATACAGCCTATACACAGCGGTCTATACACAGCCTATATACAGCCTATACACAGCCTATATACAGCCTATATACAGCCTATACACAGCCTATATAAAGCGGCCTATACACAGCCTATATACAACCTATACACAGCGGCCTATATACAGCCTATACACAGCCTATATACAGCGGCCTATACACAGCCTATACACAGCCTATATACAGCGGCCTATACACAGCCTATATACAGCCTATACACAGCCTATATACAGCGGCCTATACACAGCCTATATACAGCCTATACACAGCGGCCTATACACAGCCTATATACAGCCTATACACAGCTGCCTATACACAGCCTATATACAGCCTATACACAGCCTATACGCAGCGGCCTATACACAGCCTATATACAGCCTATACACAGCGGCCTACGCACAGCCTATATACAGCCTATTTACAGCCTATACACAGCGGCCTATATACAGCCTATACACAGCGGCCTATACACAGCCTATATACAGCCTATAACAGCCTATACACGACGGCCTATACACAGCCTATATACATCCTATACACACATTACACAGCTAGGGATGTGCTTCATGCCACTCAAATATTACTGCGCGTCACCATCAAGAGAAATATTACTCTAATAATCTCACGAGACGTTTACCATAAATAGACTTGACTCGGTGCTGGTAACACTCGCCTCCCGTCATGATATAAACATCAATAATGACAGCGGCTGTTTAATAATATGCAATTTATTGTATGACAGAAATTAGCGTATAAGCAAAATTCTTATCTGACTTATACACTTTCGGTCTCATCTTTATTGAATTTCAGTGACGTAAAACCAACCCAGGGCGTCCTATCGCCTTCTTCCCTTGGCCTCCCTGACAGAAAACAGGCGTGCGTGGCGGCGGCACAACTGCTGTTCTGATTAAGTGATGCCCTACTGATTCCTGCTAATTGCGGTGATTAGGAGGGAGTGGAAAAATAATGCAAAATCCCTCGCCAACAAATTATCGCTCAGGTCGTGCATAACATCGAACGGTGGTTTGCGAAATTATGGCACAATCTGAGTTGAGCGGAAGGTGCATTTTTATCTCCATGTAGCACTGCATTGTAGGACGTAACCGCAAGCATATTTAATCCACGACAGATATGCAAAGTCTAATTAGTGACAGCATTATTTAATCTCCTTAGCCAGAAATTTTGGAATGGAAAATTATGTTCAATTTCTTCCCGTGACATAATAAGACATTCCAATTAGAAGACAAACACCAGAGGGAGGGATATATATATATATAAAATATATATATAATATATATATATATATAAAATATATATATATTATTTTATATATATATTATATAAATATATATATATATATATATATATTTTATATATATATGTATATATATATATATATAGAGAGAGAAGAGAGAGAGAGAGAGAGAGAGAGAGGAGAGAGAAAAGAGAGGAGAGAGAGGAGAGAGAGAGAGAGAGAGGAGAAGAGAGAGAGAGAGAGAGAGAGAGAGAGAGAGGAGAGAGAGAGAGAGAGAGAGAGAGAGAGAGAGAGAGAGAGAGATATGGAAAAGAGAGAGAGAGATAAAAGATAGAGAAAAAAAATTACGAAACTTGACCAGATATTTTATTTTCATCCTTGCCTACTTTATAAGGGTCCCAACTACCAAGTTGTAAGTTTTTTTCAAGCTGAAAGTTTTCCCTTCCCCAGTACTTGGCTTACCGCGTCACGACACCCTTTGCCTCACATAACCAGAACACGAGCCTCAGCAGCGTAACACCATCACAATTTAATAAAACAGAACGATCCAACGCGACGCACACTTCACGGAAAGGTCATTGGGGCTGCCGGACAACTATAGACTGACCTTTACTGAAGCACGCTGACCTCATCCTTTTAAAAAAAGATGCCAAAGAAGGAGAGGAGAGAGAGAAGAGAGAGGGGGAGAAGAGAGGAGAGAGAGAGAGAGAGACGAGAGAGAGAGAGAGAGAGAGAGAGAGAGAGGGGGAGAGAGAGAAGAGAGAGAGGAGAGGGAAAAGGGGAGAGAGGAGGGGAGAGAGAGAGAGAGAGAGAGAGAGAGAGAGAGAGAGAGAGAGAGAGGACGAGTGGCTGAGGCGCACGATGTCACATAAGTCAAGCTAGGCGGAGACACAGACTCACGAACAGTATTTGGTATTCACAGTTGTAATATTTTACATGCACGGTGGCACAGCGGTCGACTTACTTGCTTCCTTGCTTGCTTTATATTCTTAGTGGATTGTGTGTGTGTGTGTGTGTGTGTGTGTGTGTGTGTGTGTGTAGTTATTGGTGGTGATGTAGCTTCACACACACACACACACACACACACACACACACACACACACACACACACACACACACACACACACACACACACACACACACACACACACACACACACACACACACACACACACATAACACACAACACCACACACACACATATATATTAAAAAAAACACATAACCCATACTCTCGATAGCCGAAAAAACACATTTCATAATTTCATTGTCCTCTAGAGTCTAGATAAAGAAAAAAAGAATAGACATGTCGGAGATCTAAGCCGAGACTCTAAGCTTTGTATGACATAGTCTCTTCTCCCCCCTAGACACTCCCACCAAAGGGCTCAGCAACAAAACTAGAGTGAATTAAAAAGAAGTAATATTTTTTATTCTCCTTGAAAATGTCCCTTGCTGCAGAGAACCCCTTTGTCAGAACATTGAACCCTTTTTTGGTGACCTCTTGTCCTCCTTGTTCTTCCCTCCACGACTGCAGGTGCGCGCTGGGGTGTGTCAGTGTTAGGAATGGTAGGAGGAATGAGGTAGGAAGTAGGAGAGAAGTGGAAAAAAGTAAAAACATCGCAGGGGAAAGGGAAAGGGAGGGTGGAAAAAATGGAAAAAACAGGGGGGAGGGCTAAGAGAGAAAGGAGAAAGAGAAGAGGAGAGAGAAAGAGGGGGAAAAGGAAGGAGAGAGTAGAGGGAGAGAAAAGGAAGGGGAAGAGAGAGAGGAAAGAAAAAAGAAAAGGAGAGGAGAGAGGAGGAATAAAAATATGGGAAAAAAGGAAAATGATGAAAAAAAGAAAGCGAGAGAGAGAAAAAGAGAGAGTTAGAAAGAGAGAGAAAAAAAGATAGAAAAAGAAAGAGAGTGAGATGAAGAGAGTGAGTTATAAAAATAGAGATAAATAGAAAGAGAGAGAGCGAGAGAGAAAAAAAAGAGAGAGGAAATAAGCTCGGAGACACATGATAGTAATAAAGACAGGAATCCTTTAAAGTGATCACGCTGGACACAATATAAATGGTCCAAAATTACGTCATAACTGCTATCCTTCGCCTCCTTTCCTTTCGTTTCCCCCCTAAGAAACACACACCAAAAAAATATACAAACAAAATAGACCCTTTTTTTCTCAGAGTGCCGATGGAAAATATACAACAAATGAAAGAAACGTAATAGATAAAGGAGTTAGTTTGAATGGCTTTCTATAACTCGGTAACATAAGTAAGGTCAAACCATCCATTACTGTCTACCTTTCTGTCCGTCTTCCTTTGTTACGCAGACCCATTCACTTAATTTTCAAGGCAAGGAAAGGGAATGAATTAGAAAAGTAGGAGGAGCAGAAAAAAGAGGAGAAAGAAATAGAAAAAAAAAAAAACAGTGGTGAGGGGTGGCTAGGGAAAATTCACACACAACCCCCCGCACACACACACCACACACACACACACACACACACACACACCAAAAACACACACCACCACCCCACACACCACCACCACACAACACACACACCACCCCCACACACACACACACACGGCGCACAACACACACACCCGCAGCAACAAAACCACCACACAACACACACCACCACACACACACCACAACCACAACCCACACACCACACACCCACACACACACACATACCACCAAAAACACACTTCCCTCCAAAAGCCTATTATCTTCAAAATCTTACAATAGACCCTCCTTATGAAAAAAAATAACTCACTTTGATCAGACCGAATTTATTTTTTCAGTCGTCACTTTCATCTTATTTCATCAGTTATCTTCGCGAGGAGTAGATCTTCTTGACTTATATCAAACTTGTGGAGAGAGGGGAAAAGGGGGGAAGAGAAAGGGAAAGAGAGAGAGAGAGAGAGAGAAGGGGAGAGAAGAGGAGAGAGAGATCCTAAACCTGCAAATTTTTTTTTTACGTACTGATGTGATTTTAATTTGCAAGAGTTCACTATATTCCAAGGCCTCCTATTTTACGTATGTTTGGCGGCCTATTATATGTAACAAAATAAGGGTCTTTGCTTAATTTACTGTGAATTACGACGTGGGTGTGTGTGTGTGTGTGTGTGTGTGTGTGTGTGTGTGTGTGTGTGTGTGTGTGTGTGTGTGTGTGTGTGTGTGTGTGTGTGTGTGTGTGTGTGTGTGTGTGTGTGTGTGTGTGTGTTTATTTTTGTCGTGCGATCTGAAACAAAAAAAGATCGTGCAGAGGCAAGGGTTGAGTTTCACATCGACACTTTCATGATTATTGTGTGTTGTCGCCGTGTTCCCGTAGGTCACCCGCCTCTTTGTTGTGTGTGTATGTGTGTGTGTGTGTGTGTCTGTGTGTGTGTGTGTCTGTGTGTGTGTGTGGAACGCCCGACAGCAGGGGACAGCCAAACACACGCCAACGCAAACGTGACATTTTTATTAAGTTCGGCTCTTGTCGACTGATCTTCTTTACCTCTATTTTTTTTAGTTTTATATATTTTTTGGCAGGTTTTTTTTCACTTTCCTTTGTTTTGCTTTCTTCATGCTCTTCCATCGTTGTTGTTGTTTTTATCATTACCATCGTAAACGCGTAATCATCTGGTTTTTTTCTTGCTCTTGGTTCTTCTTTTTCTTTCACTTTTTTTTCTTTCTCTTCTTTTTCCTTTTTCTTTTGTTTCTTGTTCTTGTTCTTGCTCTTTTTCTTTTTCTTCATCTTCTTCTTCCCGTTCTTTTCTTCATCATCATCATCATCTATCATTTTCTTCAGATATTCCCTGTGTTTAATTTTCATTTTCCTGCTCGCCCTTTCACGGTTTTCAAGGTAGGGGATCAAAGCGACTTGTAAACAGACTTGCTAAAAGCTTGAGAGGCTCGAGAGGCTAAAACGAACAGATTCTCATCGATACAGAAAGGTCGCTGCAAGAATAATTTGCGTGCGACAAGAACTTTACTCACACACATTTACATTATAACTCGCAGACACGAATACACACGCACGGAAAACACGAGATAGTTGAATTCTCTTCGTGAGGTTTTCAATAAAAGTTCACTAAATCTATCTCATTCCTTATTATCACAATGTGTTTTGTGTCACGTAAATATTGAAGGAAATGTTATAATTTTCTTCTAAGGTCTTTCAAGATTGTAAGGAGAGAATGAAATATATTAAAAAAAGCCAGACACTCTTCTCGCCACATAAACCTTCCACTTTACTTATATTCCTTCCTGACACACACACACACACACACACACACACACACACGCACACACACGCACACACGCACACACACACACACACACTCCGGTGTATAAGGGTCCGGAGGGTACTCCGTAGTGTAGTGGTTAGCACGCTCGGTTCACAACCGAGAAGTCCCGGGTTCGATCCCCGGGCGGAGCGGAAACATATGGGCTGTTTCCTTAAAACCCGAGCCCCTGTCCACCCAGCAGTGAATGGGTACCGGGTGTCAGCCGGGGGTTTGTGACCCCCCTTCCGGGGTGGTGGCTTCGGCCAACACTAAGCAATAAGGATCAATCAATCAATCATTGGGGGCATACGCCGGGGGGCGGGTCGCCTCGCCCACCCTACGACGCCACTCCCGGGGGTCACCACGCGCGAGTTCCCATGCAGGCTCCTTTCCCATACCAAGCAGCTCTCGACAAGAAACATCAACTTGCCCCAGCCACGAGCCTTGTGGGCGCCCCCTTGGTCTCCTCCACGCCGGATTGTCTCTTACAGATACAACCCAATGGGAAGGATCAGTTTCAGGGTAGCGTGCCACATGCCCATATAGCCGAAGTTGGCGCTGACTGACTATGCAGGTAATAGGTCTCGATTCAGTCTCACGGTACAATCGCTGATTTGACACGTAATCATCCCAGCGATACCCCATGATTCTGCGAAGACACTTATTACCAAAGGCATTGATTCGTCTCTTCAAGCCACTATTTAGTGTCCATGTCTCACAACCATAGAGTAAGACAGGGATCACAAGCGACTTGAAGATCCGGATCTTTGTCCTCCTGCACAGGTACCGACAACGCCAAATACTCCCGCTGAGCGAGTCCATAACACCGTGGGCTATGCCAATCCGCCGTAAGACTTCTTGACGTGACCCGCCGTCATTATGGACTGCGCTACCAAGGTATGTAAAACTTTCCAAGATCTCAATGTCCTCGCCACACGCATGAACAGACTGTACTGCTTCATCTAGTAAGTCTCCAAATACCTGGACCTTGGTCTTGAGCCAGGAGACCTCAAGTCCCAAAGGCTTTGCCTCCTCGTGCAGCGCCTCGAGAGCCATCACCAGGACCTCCAGCGACTCAGCAAAGATTACTGCATCATCGGCAAAAACAAGATCATGATCTTGGTGTTGCCGACGGATGCTCCACAATCACTTTGATCTACAACCTTGTCCAATACCCAGTCCATACAAGCGTTGAAAAGTGATGGGCAAGGACGCACCCTTGCCTCACTCCTGTATTCACAGGAAAGAAGCTAGATACACCTGCCCCACACTTCACAGCACTCTCAGTCCCAGAATACAGACCAGTTATCAAACCAATAGTCCTTGCAGGAACCCCTCGAAGTCGCAGAAGATCCCAGAGTGACTCACGATGCACTGAGTCAAACGCCTTCTTGAGATCAACATAGGCTGCAAGCATCCCCTGTCGAAACTCACGTCGGCGTTCCACCAGGACACGAAGCGCTAGGATACGATCCGTTGTTGACTTACCAGGCGTGAACCCAGACTGCTGAGGTCTCTGATGCTTCACCAGATGACTGCGAATTCGTGTCAGCAATAGATGGGCAAGCACCTTGCCTGGTACGCTGAGCAGTGTAATACCGCGGTAATTGTTGCAGTCCTGACGGTCCCCTTTCCCTTTCCAGATAGGGACGACCAGCCCCCTTTTCCAGTCAGGAGGAATGGTACCTGATTGCCACACGGCAGTCAGGACAGCA
>JACEEZ010002655.1:37500-47500 GCA_016584305.1 Chionoecetes opilio
ATGGCTGTTGGTTGGGAGCTGCTTGTTGCTGGCTGTTTGGTTGGGGGCTGCTTGTTGCTGGCTGTTGGTTGGGGGCTGCTTGTTGCTGGCTGTTGGTTGGGGGCTGCTTGTTGCTGGCTGTTGGTTGGGAGCTGCTTGTTGCTGGCTGTTGGTTGGGGGCTGCTTGTTGCTGGCTGTTGGTTGGGAGCTGCTTGTTGCTGGCTGTTGGTTGGGGGCTGCTTGTTGCTGGCTGTTGGTTGGGGGCTGCTTGTTGCTGGCTGTTGGTTGGGGGCTGCTTGTTGCTGGCTGTTGGATGGGGGTGCTTGTTGCTGGCTGTTGGTTCGGGGCTGCTTGTTGCTGGCTGTTGGTTGGGGCTGCTTGTTGCTGGCTGTTGGTTGGGGGCTGCTTGTTGCTGGCTGTTGGTTGGGGGCTGCTTGTTGATGGCTGTTGGTTGGGGGCTGCTTGTTGATGGCTGTTGGTTGGGGCTGCTTGTTGCTGGCTGTTGGTTGGGGGCTGCTTGTTGATGGCTGTTGGTTGGGAGCTGCTTGTTGCTGGCTGTTGGTTGGGGGCTGCTTGTTGCTGGCTGTTGGTTGGGGGCTGCTTGTTGCTGGCTGTTGGTTTGGGGCTGCTTGTTGCTGGCTGTTGGTTGGGGGTGCTTGTTGCTGGCTGTTGGTTGGGGCTGCTTGTTGCTGGCTGCTGGTTGGGGCTGCTTGTTGCTGGCTGTTGGTTGGGGGCTGCTTGTTGCTGGCTGTTGGTTGGGGCTGCTTGTTGCCGGCTGTTGGTTGGGGGCTGCTTGTTGCTGGCTGTTGGTTGGAGGCTGCTTGTTGCTGGCTGTTGGTTGGGGGCTGCTTGTTGCTGGCTGTTGGTTGGGGGCTGCTTGTTGCTGGCTGTTGGTTGAGGGCTGCTTGTTGTTGGCTGTTGGTTGGGGCTGCTTGTTGCTGGCTGTTGGTTGGGGGCTGCTTGTTGCTGGCTGTTGGTTGAGGGCTGCTTGTTGCTGGCTGTTGGTTGGGGGCTGCTTGTTGCTGGCTGTTGGTTGGGGGCTGCTTGTTGCTGGCTGTTGGTTGAGGGCTGCTTGTTGCTGGCTGTTGGTTGGGGGCTGTTTGTTGCTGGCTGTTGGTTGGGGGCTGCTTGTTGCTGGCTGTTGGTTGGGGGCTGCTTGTTGCTGGCTGTTGGTTGGGGGCTGATTGTTGCTGGCCGTTGGTTGGGGGCTGCTTGTTGATGGCTGTTGGTTGGGGGCTGCTTGTTGCTGGCTGTTGGTTGGGGGCTGCTTGTTGATGGCTGTTGGTTGGGGGCTGCTTGTTGCTAGCCGTTGGTTGGGGGCTGCTTGTTGATGGCTGTTGGTTGGGGGCTGCTTGTTGATGGCTGTTGGTTGGGGGCTGCTTGTTGCTGGCTGTTTGGATGGGGTTGTAATATCCTGCTCAACTTTGTGAATGTGCCAATGTGATGTTTTGCTTTGCCTTTAAACTCTTCGATATTGTTTCCATGAATATGTGTCTCACTCTTCCCCGCACACGACTGACAGCATGCGGTCAAGGCCGGCTTCCACCGCCACCACCACCACCAGCACGACCACCACCACCACCTGTGCCGTCAGGGATCACGTATCACAAAGGGGAAATTGTATGAAATCTCATACATAAGGAATCCCTGTTTTCCGACATATGCTGGAATGCCTTTGTTGTATTACGCTGGATTCTCTGATACCATAAAACGGAATGAGCCTGATAATTCATTTACTATACGGAAATTGAAATTACAGCAGCAGCACCACCAAGAACAGTGTTAGTAGTGGCTCTAGTAGTAGTACATGTAAATACAACAGTACTACAAGTAACATGGTAGCACCTCCTATATGGAAGTCACGTTACAAGCACTGTATGCCTTATGAATCACAACATGCCCTGAACGCCTTTGAATGCGCCGCGCTGGCACGCTGTCGACACCCCATCAATCATCATCGGTTATTTTTAAAGGCAAGCATTGCGAAAAGCGGCGAACAGCGGCTGGCTTATCGTCCCTCCGTCAGGCATTGCTCCCACGCCGCCCTACCGTAAGGCTTTCCGCCAAACATACCACGCCATGTCAAGCAGGAAAGCGAGAGAGAGAGAGAGAGAGAGAGAGAGAGAGAGAGAGGAGAGAGAGAGAGAGAGAGAGAGGAGAGAGAGAGAGAGAGAGAGAGAGAGAGAGAGAGAGAGAGAGAGAGAGAGAGAGAGAGAGAGAGAGAGAGAGAGAAAAAAAAAAGCGGGTAGGGTGGGGGGAATCGTTTCAAAAACAACTTGAAAACATGGTAAAACCTACGGACACGACATTCCAGAGTTCAGAATGGATCGGACGAAGGTTAGGTATCACATTTACACCTTTCTTTGTGTATGTGTGTTTGCGTGTGATGGCCATTCATGCTCACCTTTTCCATCCATTCAGAAGTATCTGCCATTCATGCTGGATGAATGTTAACTCAGACTCTGCGATCGTTTCCAGACGCAAGAACACGATTTTTGTTTTGTTTAACCTATATATACTATTTTATTTTTATATACAATTTTTTCTTGTGGCGTGCACTTGCTTTTTTTAATGGTCACTATGAAGGTTCTGGGTCACATATATTTCTCTCTATTCTAATCACTCATCTTTTTACATGAGCTTCGTTTATGGGTGTTTCTCTTTAACTCATATAGTCTTGGGAACCAAATTGGAAAATACTGTAATAAAAAAAATATATTGATTGAAATCAGTATAAAGAAGCAAGATTCTAATGAGGCTGTATATATAAACGAGATTTTTAAATTTATAGACTAGAATATTTTTAAGTGGAATGTGAGTTCAAACCAGAAAAATTGTGAAGAAATTCTGAAAAGAGAAGAAAATAAGGTATGATGAAAGTCCCCGGCGAGGCGTGAGGAGGGAGGGGGAAGGGGAAGAGAGAGGGGAGGAGGGAGGGAGAAGGGAAAGAGAGAGGGGAGGAAGAGAAGGGGAGGAGGGAGAGGGAAGAGAGTGAGGACAAGAAGCCGAATAAAGTGATGATGAAAACAGCGAGACGAAACAGGATTTTAAGGATAATAAATATAGCGAATTTAGGTAAGCGAATAATAAAAAAAATCAACTGCAAAGTCGAGGAGGATGAAGAGGAGAAGATAAGAAAGATTTTAACGATTATATGGAGGAGGAGGAAGAGATGGAGTTACAGTAGGAGAAGGAAGAGGAGGAGGAGGAGGAGGAGAAAGAGGAAGAGGTAGAGGAGGAAGATGAGGAAAAGGTGGATGAGTAGGAGGAATATAAGGAGGAGAAAGAGGAATAGGTGGAAGAGGAAGATGAGGAAAAGGTAGATGAACAGGAGGAGGAAGAGGTGGAGGGGTTAGGTTAGGTTAGGTTAGGTTAGGTTAGGTTAGGTTAGGTTAGGTTAGGTTAAATTTTTCTACTCATCCCTCTCCTCCACCTCTTCCTCCTCCTCCTTCTCTTCTTCTTCTAAGTAGGAAGAATAAGAGAAGGAGGAGGAGGAAGAGGTGGAGGAGAGGGATGAGTAGAAAAATGTGGATGAGTACGAAGAGAAAGAAAGAGGAGGAGAAGATAAAGTGGATGAGTACGAAAGGAGGAAAATGAGAAATAGGATGAGTAGGAAGAGGAAGCGAAGGAGGAGGAGAGGGAGGAATAGAAAATGGTGGATAAGTAGGAAGAAGAGGAGAAATAGGATGAGTAGGAGAAGGGAAGGAGGAACGGCATCAGTAAGAGGATGAGGAGATGGAGGGTATCAGTGAGAGGAAGATGAAGGATAAGGCGCGGGCATGGAGGCGTGGAGGTCGCCGTGATGGGAATGGAGATGCAAGGTCCTCACGCGGCCTGCTGAGGGAAGGGCCGCGAGGACTGATCGGAGGGAGGATAAGGAGGCGGCAGTGATACACCAATACATGTGTGTGTGTGTTTGTTTGTGTGTGTGTGTTGTGTGTGTACAGCAAGCCCAGATCTGCGGCCATTGCCCTATTACACTGGTAGTTTTTTGTACGCCCCCACCACACACCAAAACAATAAAAACACACCACACACACACACACACACACACACACACCCCACACCAACCCACACCACACACACACCACGCCGCACCCCACGCACCACGCACCACGCCCGCACGCACCACGCACGCAGGGCACGCACGCACGCACGCACGCACCACGCACCGCCACGCACGCACGCACGCCGCCGCCGCACCACGCACGCACCCCCAAACGCCCCCGCAACCACAGACGCACGCCGCACGCCGCCGCACGCAACGCAGGGCACGCCCACCACCCCACCACCACCACCCACCACCACGAGACGCACGCCACAAAAAAAAAAAAAAAAAACAACCAAAAAAAAGAAAAAAAGGCCTGAAAGAGCCCATTCATGTTTTATGAAAAAGGAGAAGAGAAAAAAAAAAGAAAAGGCAAAGGAATGAAAAAAAAGAAAAAAAGGGGGGTAAAAAAAAATTAGGGAAAAATTTGAAAAAAATTTGCCAAATTGAAAAAAATAAATATCAAATTAAAAAAAAAAAAGGAAGAAAAAAGGGAAAAAAAAAAGGTGGGGGAAAAATAAAAAACAGGAAACCCAAAAATTAGAAAAAAAAATTGAAAAACACAAAAAAGAAGAGAGAGAGAGAGAAGAGA
Source organism: Chionoecetes opilio (assembly GCA_016584305.1). Taxonomy (NCBI): domain Eukaryota; kingdom Metazoa; phylum Arthropoda; class Malacostraca; order Decapoda; family Majidae; genus Chionoecetes; species Chionoecetes opilio. The sequence continues at coordinate 42,120 of JACEEZ010002655.1, forward strand.
GAAGGGGAGAAGAGAGGAAGGGGGGGAAAAAAAAGAGGAAAAAAAAGGGGGGAAAGAAAAGGGAGAGAGAGAGAGAGAGAGAAAGAAAGAGGAGAGAGAAAGAGAGGCAGTGGAGACAAAAATAGAAAAAATAAAAATGTGAAACACTCAAATAGGGGAAGAGAGGAGAGGAGAAGAGAGAGAGAGAGAGAGAGAGAGAGGAGGGAGAGAGAGAGAGGAGGAGGAGAAAAGAGGGGAGAGAGAGAGAGAGAGAAAAGAGAGAGGAGAGAGAGAGAGAGAGAGAGAGAGAGGAGAGAGAGAAGAGAGAAAGGAGTTAAGGAGGGAAAAAGGAGTTGCCGTGGAGGGGAGGAGGGCGGGGGGCCTGGGGGCCCAGAGAAAAAGGGGTTTTAACCCCTGTTTTCCCCTTTTTTTCTTCTCCTTCCCTTTCCTCTTTCCCTTTCTTGCCTTTTTCTTCCTTTTAAAAAATTTTCCTCTTTCTCTTCCTTCTCTCTCTCCTTTCTCCTCCTCTCTCTCTCCTCTCCTCTCTCCCCCCTCTCCCTTTTTCCCTCTCTCCTCCTCTCCCCCTTCTTTTCTCCCCCCTCCCTCTCTTCTTTTCCCCATCTCTCTCTTTTTCCCCTCTCTCTTCTCCCCTCTCTCTCTCCTTCTCTCTCTCTCTCTCTCTTCTCTCCTTTTTCCCTCTCTCCCCCTCTCCTTCCTCTCCCTCCCCTTTCCTCTCCCCTTCTTCTCTCTCTCTCTCTCTCTTTTATTATTATATATATTATTTATTAAAATATATAAAAAATATAATTATTAATTAAAATCTGTCTCTGTCCTTCTCTCTCCATCCTATTTCTCTCGCTCTCTATCTCTCCCATTTCCATTTTATTTTCTCTCTCTCTTTCTTCGTCATCTTTGCATTTTTTTTCTAACGGCTTATTGGGTCTCATTTCTCCATCTCTTTCGCTCCACTTTTCCATCTTTATTTCTCTTCTTATTCGACTATTCTCCTTTACTTTCATTTCACTCCCTCCATCTGGTTATTTTTTACATTTTTCTTTTGCTTCCTTTCTTTTTTCTTTTTACTCCTTTCCTTTTTTTCTCTTCCTTTGTTCTTCCTTTTTTATATCGCGTGTTCGGGTTTGTTGTCACATTTTTGGTTTGTTTTTTCAATGCGTTTTGTTTCATATTTCTCTTTCCTTGACACAGAAAATATATAGGGAAGGGAATTATTTTTTCATTCTCTGATTAGATTTTTTTTTTAGCTCATATATTATCTCCCTTTCCAATTTTGTAAGACTCATTTTCCAACATTTCTCATATTTTCTTCCTTGTCGTCGTCATCGTCCTCCCTTCTCCTCTTCCTCCTCCTCCTCCTCCTCCTCCTCCTCCTCCCCCTCCTCCTCCTCCTCCTCCTCCTCCTCCTCCTCCTCCTCTTTCTCCATTATTCCTCCTCCCTATCATCCTAGACTGTCACGTGTCCTCGCATCTATCAGAAATAATAAATATGTTTTAAATTTTAACGCCCGACATGAGTTTCGCAGGGGATGCTTGCGCCTTGTTGATCTCAAAAGCGTTTGAACCCCGTGCATGTAGTCCTTTTGGGGTCTTTTTTCGATTGGGGGATTCTTCAAAGGGCTATTTGGGTTTTTTTTTTAATTGGCAAGTTGTAATCAAAGGAGTGGAGATCCGCGGCAACACCAAGATCACTGATCTTTTTTTGCCCTGATGCAGTATCTTTGCTGAGTCGCTGGGGGTCCTGGGTGGGTCTCGGGCGCTGCACGAGGGGGCAAAGCCTTGGGACTTGAGGTCTCCTGGCTTAAGACCAAGGTCCAGGTGTTTGGAGACTTACTAGATGAGCAGTACAGTCTGTTCATGCGTGTGGCGAAGACATTGAGATCTTGGAAAGTTTTACTTTACCTTGGTACCCGCAGTCCATAATGACGGCGGGTCACGTCAAGAAGTTTTACGGCAGGATTGGCATAGCCCAGGGTATTATGGACTCGCTCAGCGGGAGTATTTGGCGTTGTCGGTAACCTGTGCAAAAGGACAAAGATCCGATCTTCAAGTCGCTTGTGATCCCTGTCTTACCCCTATAGTTTGTGAGACATGGACACTAAATAGGACTTGAAGAGACGAATCAATCCCTTTGGTAATAAGTGTCTTCGCAGAATCATGGGGTTTATCGCTGGGATGATTACGTGTAAAATCAGCGATTGCAACCGTGAGACTGAATCGAGGCCTATTACCTGCATAGTCCGTCAGCGCCAACTTCGGTTTTATAGGGCCCAGGGTTGGCATGCTACCCTGAAACCGACCCTTTCCCATCGGTTGTATCTGTAAGAGACAATCTGGCGTGGAGGGGGCCCCAAGGGGGGGCGCCCACAAGGCCGTGGCTGGGGCAAGTAGAACGTTTCTTGTCGAGAGCTGCTTGGTAGGGAAAGGAGTCTGCATGGGAACTCCCGCGGGGGACCCCCGGGAGTGGCGTCGTAGGGGGGGCGAGGCGACACGCCCCCCGGCGTATGCCCCAATGATTGATTGATCGTTTATTATGTTTCGCCTTTTCATGCCATATCATTTTCCTATTTTCCCTCTCTCTCTCTCTCTCTCTCCTCTCCTCTCTCCCCTCTCTCTCTCTCTCTCTCTCTCTCTCTCTCTCTCTCTCCTCTCTCTCTCTCTCTCTCTCTCTCTCTCTCTCCCCTTCTCTCTCTCTCTCTCTCTCTCTCTCTTCTCTCTCTCTCTCTCTCTCTCTCTCTCTCTCCCCTTCTCTCTTCTCTCTCCTCTCTTCTCTCTCTCCTCTCTCTCTCTCTCTCTCTCTCTCTCTCTCTCTCACTTTTCTCTCTCTCTCTCTCTCTCTCTCTCTTCTCTCTCTCTCTCTCTCTCTCTCCTCTCTCTTTTCTCTCTCTCTCTCTCTCTCTCTCTCTCTCTCTCTCTCTCTCTCTCTCTCTCTCTCTCTCGTAGAATAGGAGGGGAAAATGAAAACTGTAGCAATATTTTTCACTAACCTTATATATTTACCATGAATATTTTACCCATGTTACATTATATTTGCAAAACATATTTTCGTCGCTTCTCTCTCCCTTTTTCTTTAATATTGACTTTTTCTTTACTCCGTTAGAATTCCCTTTCGCTGTCCATTCTTTTTGTTCTTATTCTGCAAGACTTTTTCGCTTACCATTATTTATTATCCTGCTTCTCCAACATTATCTCTATACCAGCTACGTACACTTCCTTCCTCTATTCTTTTCTTTCTTCATATTTTATCCTCTTGCATCTCTCATGCTTTTGTTCTTGCTGTGCTCATAACCTCAAACTTCCTTAATTTTCAACATATTACCCATTCTTTCCTTCCACTACCCTATTTTTTGCTGTCTTTCTCTCATTTTTTACTTATTTTTTTCCTCTTACCGTAACTTTCCCCTTGCCTCTCACACTTACAGGAAAAAATAACACATTTTATGGAGGGAATGTTTTCGAGTTTAGTGCGCTTCCTCCTGACTCCTACATCTCCTGGGATAATCTGGAGGGAAGGGACGGAGGTGAGGGGAACACAAAGACAGAGAGAGAGAGAGGGGAAAAAAAAAGAGAAGAGAAGAGAGAGAGAGAGAGAGAGGAGAGAAGAAGAGAGAGAGAGAGAAGAGAGAGAGGGGAGAGAGAGAGAGGGGAGAGAGAGAGAGAGAGAGAGAGAGAGAGGGGATGGAAAAAGGAAAGTAGCAACGAAGGAAACTTAGAGAAGGATCCGGAACTTAGCTAATGCTTTTTGAGTGGGGGAATTGGAGAGAGAGAGAGAGAGAGAGAGAGAGAGAGAGAGAGAGAGAGAGAGAGAGAGAGAGAGAGAGAGAGAGAGAGAGAGAGAGAGAGAGAGAGAGAGAGAGAGAGAGAGTGTGTATGTGTGTGTGTGTGTGCAACGTTGACTGGTGCACAGCCATTAAGAACGAAACGAAACACTCTGCTCCCAACGTTACTAACAAAAATGTATTTCCCGTATTATTGATAAGAGTACCGAAGGGAAATGGAAGGGAAGTACTGTCTTCTCTCCTCACCCTCCAACAGCAGCAAACCAGAAGGCCATTAGGTACTCAGAGACCCTTGAGAATCCCTTAGAGAAAAAAAAACTGGTGAACCTATACAAACGTGGCATTCTAAACGTTTCTTGTAACAACATTTCTCTTTCAAATAATCGATCTGTTTGTGTGTCTCTCTTTGATTCTATCTTTTTATTATGAGCATCTATATATATGTATGTGTCGATTCTTCTTTACAACTATCTGTTTGTATTTCTGTTTATATTTTATCTTTGTTTTTTGCATTTCTTCTTGTTGATCTCCTCATACGTATATATCCATCTATCTGTGCGTGTTATTATGTTTACTTATCTACTGTTTCGTTAATATGCATGTCTGTTCCTTTTGTTCTATATATGTCTATATGTCAATGTGGCTGTTTATCTGTCTGGATGTATATTTAGATTAATAGATATAGATAGACTCTTCAGATTTTTACTTTTGCGCAAATATTTTTTTCGATATGTACAGTAAGTATCCTCAGCATCCAAGGGTTCCTCGTTCCTGGTTTTGGCACTGCGATAAACCTCAACTTTTGTACTCAATCCTTGCAACATTGTGATTGGCTACTTGTATGCCTGTACGGACTTTTGGGTTCTTTTTTTTCCCTCTTGATCAATGCTAAGTCTTCATTAACATTGATTCCATAATGAATGATTCAGCCTTGAAAATATAAACATTGATGCCTCATGACCATGCTTACTATGTCTGATATTTATTTTCTTTCTTCTTATTTTCTGTCACGTCACTAATGTAAAAAACTGCCTAATTGTGCTGTGAAGCTTTCCAACATTGCAAGGAAGAAATAATATTTGAAACACATAAATAACTTTTCACGTTAAAGCAAATTGCAGTTGGTTAAGAATTGATATATGGACGTTTGACCTATCACATGAAAGTTATGTTATTTATGGAATATGATACCTGGCTCGTGTCTTTCAATAATTCTAACTGGTAAAGCATTGCCCGGAGATATTTGGCGCCAAGATGTGTTTCATATCATATACCAGCAACCGAGACTTGATAGTGAATCATTCTTTAATAAGTTCAGAGGTTGCGGATTGTGATTTCAAAGACGCCGACGAACACAAACTGAACAATTTCTTATCGTGTCCTATTATGTCTGTATTTCACTTCCACGTGAATATTGCAGCCTGATTTGTCTTGTAATCAAGGTTCTCTGACGCTACTCTATTTGTGAATCTGAATTGATGTGCTGTTTTCAAGTCTATACGAAGATAATTGAACACATTACTGTATAATCAAGTCTAATACGTCATTCTTTGTTTCTTGTTAAGTTCGTGTGAAAATAGATGGGGGGAAAAAAAATATATATATACA
>JACEEZ010002655.1:52500-70000 GCA_016584305.1 Chionoecetes opilio
TTTTTTTACTTCTAGATTCCTATTTTGTATCCTGTTGGACGGTTTTTACTTCTAGATTCCTGTTTCGTATCCTGTTGGACGGTTTTTTACTTCTAGATTCCTGTTTCGTATGCTGTTGGATGGTTTTTTACTTCTAGATTCCTGTTTTGTATCCTGTTGGACGGTTTTTTAATTCTAGATTCCTGTTTTGTATCCTGTTGGACGGTTTTTTACTTCTAGATTCCTCTTTTGTATCCTGTTGGATGGTTTTTTAATTCTAGATTCCTGTTTTGTATCCTGTTGGACGGTTTTTTACTTCTAGATTCCTGTTTTGTATCCTGTTGGACGGTTTTTTAATTCTAGATTCCTGTTTTGTATCCTGTTGGATGGTTTTTACTTCTAGATTCCTGTTTCGTATCCTGTTGGACGGTCTTTTACTTCTAGATTCCTGTTTTGTATCCTGTTGGATGGTTTTTACTTCTAGATTCCTTTTTTTTATCCTGTTGAACGGTATTTTACTTCTAGATTCCTGTTTTGTATTCTGTTGTACGGTTATATACTTGTAGATTCCTGTTTTGTATCCTGTTGGACGGTTTTTTTACTTGTAGATTCATGTTTCGTTTCCTCTTGTTTCCTATTATCATATCACTCTTCCTTTCCTAAGCTGTAACGGATGCAACGTTTAAGCCCAGTCCGCCTGTCCGCTTGTGTCTCTCTTCTCATTCCTAAGCCAGTGATAACCTTAGTTGTTTTGCTATTGCATGTCCTTCTTTGAATTGTTTCGTCGATTGGCTGAATGGGAAGGAAACTCAATATCAGGAGCTTCATTGTGTCTTTATAATCATCATCATTATCCTCATCAATTCATCATAGTCATTATCATTATCATTCGTATTAAGGCAAGTCTTCGTCACCTTACGAAGTCTTTGCAAAAACCTGACTCTCACTTGGCTTAATCTCTGGATTATGATGGCGGTGGTGCAGCGTTTTATCCTAAGCCTGGGGAGAGAGAGAGAGAGAGAGAGAGAGAGAGAGAGAGAGAGAGAGAGAGAGAGAGAGAGAGAGAGAGAGAGAGAGAGAGAGAGAGAGAGAGAGAGAGAGAGAGACGTCTGGAAGTACACTCTGATCAGCAGTTGTCGTTACAGCTTTTACCCTGAGTGGCTAAAGAGAGCAGTTTTGCACTTAAGCTACACAAGGTAAGTGGTCAAGCTTCTCGTTCCCAAGGCATTTATTGTTCCTTGTCCTCTACGCCCTCCTCACTATCCACTTATTCCCCTTTCCTCCACTAAATGTCATTAATACTACTACTACTACTACTACTACTACTACTACTACTACTACTACTACTACTACTACTACTACTACTACTACTACTACTACTACTACTACTACTACTACTACTACTACTACTACTACTTATACTATTACTACTACTACTACTACTACTACTACTACTACTACTACTACTACTACTACTACTACAACTACTACTACTACTACATCTACAAGTGAGGGGTTTCCTTTCTTTCATCCTCCCCACACGTGCAGATTAAATGAATAACAGTGACATAACGACAAGCGAAGGTACAAGTCCATGTGTCTTGCAAGGAAAATATATTGTGCTGCCAAAGGAGGAAGAAAAAGAGGGAGGAGGAACATGGTGTGTGTGTGTGTGTGTGTGTGTGTGTGTGTGTGTGTGTGTGTGTGTGGAGTGTGTACAAGGCTAGTCTATCAAATTTTACTGCTTCTACTGCTTCTTTTTTTACCTGTCCCACCTCTCCCCTTCCTCACCAAAACATTGCCTCATCTCCAAGCCCAAACTACGTAGCAAGGTGAGGCAAAGGGTAAAGCTACACGACCCTGAACCCTGCCACCCTCCGCCCCTGTAATCTCATTACTCGAAACTGGGTGATAAAGAACTTGATCGACATGAAAAAAGAAACAGAGCACTAAAATGTCCACTTTTTCACTCTTGTTTCAATGAGGTTCGCGGAAATGACCGGGAAAGAACAGATTTTTGTTAGTTATGGAGGGAAAAGAAAACGTAATGCAGTGGTGTTATTTTTCACTAAGTGTTTTTCTTTCTCTCTCTCTCTTCTTTTCTCGGTTGTTAATGGCTCGTTCGTTGTTTTTTTTATACTTTTCCTGATGTTGGTTGTTGTTGTTGTCGTTGCTATTGTTGTTGTTTGCACGTGCGTCATTATGGCATGTTATAATCTCTTTTGACAACTCTGTGTTAACCATTGCTCCAGTTGCCCCATCATAAGAGTTAGCCGCAATTATCAACTAGTTCTAATTGCTTGTGTGTGTGTTATACAGGTCTCTCTCTCTCTCTCTCTCTCTCTCTCTCTCTCTCTCTCTCTCTCTCTCTCTCTCTCTCTCTCTCTTCCTCTCTCTCTCTTCTCTCTCTCTCCCACACAACACACACACACACACACACACACAACACACACACACAAAACACACACACACACACACACACACACACACACACACACACACACACACACACACACACACACACTCTATCACTCAAAAAAAATAGCCAAGAATACAAGGAACATCAAGAATATCACCAATCCTTTACTACCAAACACTCCTTTCATCATCCACCCGTCTATCTATACAGCATAAGTAAACTTTTGCATCACCACCTCACTTTATCACCCTCATTCATCTTGCTTCACCTTAGTTGCATTCAAATTACAGGAACAACCACGTGTAGGTCTCGCGGCCTTTTGTAGCTTACTGTAGCCTTATTTTCTTATGTTTCTTATGTTCTTAAATGTGTCCTGAACCTTACCTCTTAGTCCCCTACCCCTTGATCCGTCCCTCCACCAACCCACAATGCTGACCCTGACTAATAGAGGACCGCTCACCTATGACTCATTTGCTCCGATGAAAGAGACGTATTTTATTTTCTGAACCATTGGGTGAGCTTAGGACACCACTGCATGATGGTGAACATTAACCACAACTTCTTGCCCGGGTAGAGCACGTAAATTGTGTTGTTGTTGTTGTTGTTGTATTATCCTCAAGCGATGAAAAAGTAGGAGAGCCTTTTAACAGAGAGCTTTTTTGTTGTTGTTGCTGGTTTTTTTATTACCCTCAAGCGATGAATATAGTAAGGGCGCAGCGTGAAGCGTCTTGGCAGCTGCTTCTTGCAAGGTGTATTCATGTTATGTTGATCCCGTCCGTCCGTCATTCTCCGTTCTTGTCATTGATATTTATACCTTTTTTTTTTCAGAGGAGCACTCGTACAGTCCATACAAAGCATTTGAGGATATTTAGTATTTTTATAAATGTGATTCATGAATTAAAATTTCGAAAATGACGATAGATTAAAAAAAGATTCACTCTTCTTAGTTTAATTTTAGAGGATAATCAGGGGATCAATGTTTTTTAATGTCAGCACCATGTGTGGAGCTGCGACCTTGGCTGCGGTAAATGTCGCCCCGCTGCCCCGGCCACTCCTGTCCTCTCTTTTTCCCCGGGTGTGTAGTATCAAAGAGCCCGCCGCTGACACAGGCTCACCCCTTATGCAACACACCGTCCACTTGAGGATGGATTAACATTCGCTTAATATGTCATGCTTTCTAACATGTCTATGTATGACTTTAGTGTTGGATTTCAATGTTGCATGAATATTGTAATGATATATGTCTGTCCTTCAAAAACCTAACTTGTAAATACTCAATTTATGTACCTTAAAAGAAAATCACTATATATGTAAAAAGGACATCGATTATTCATGTTAATTCACTGGTGATGTCATCAAGTGTTTCGCCGTGTAGGGCGTCGCGCGGGTATTGGGACGAGGCATTGGAGGGTCACATCAGTGACGGCCAGGCGAGGGAGGGTGACAGGGGAGGCCTGAGTGGCAGCGTGCCAGTAGATAAAGATGGGCGCTGCCCTACCTGTGGCAGGACGCCAGCAAACAGGTGGGCAGTCTGGCATGCGGGATGGCCGGTGATTGGGTGAGTGAGGGGCAGCCCCGCCCAATGGTGACGAACGCTCCTGAGGGGAGTGCGTGAGGCGGTCGACGTGGCCGGCAACTCGCCCTCGCCTCGCACTCCTACCTCGACTTCCTCCCAGGTGGGCTGTCGGCACCATGACGTTCTGGCAAGAGAACTACGGCTTTGTCAAGGAGGTTTACGATTTCCGTTGCTCTAAGTACCTGGAATGGATGGACAACATCGAGGCCATCATCGGCAAGGTGATGGCCAACACCCAGTACACCGCCAAGGAGTTCAAGATTATCAAGGACACCTTCACTGTAGGTACCGAGTGCGTAGACTTCTTCAGGAGCAGACCCCTGTAGTGGTGTAGCGCGGCGGTCTCTACGCTGACTAGCGGACCCGAGTTGGAGTTGGCCGTAAAGTGTACCCAAGTGATAAGTAAATGAGTAAAACTGATCTTTGGTGCCATGTTTATCAGAAAACAGAGAACTCCAGCTCTGGGGAAGGAGACGCGTGATAGAGATACCTCCGTGCCGCGACAGGACAACGTCACGGAGAAATGTCAATGGTAGTATTAGCCCAGTGACCGATATATTTTATGCTTGAATTGAATTTTTTTAGTACATACTAAGCCGGTGTTTTAGAAAGTATTGTATGGAATAGGTAATATTCTATATTAAAGATCTCTAAAATGTTGACTCCACATATGCAAAGTCAATCACAGTATGATTAAATAGTTCAATTTTATGATAATGTAAACAATGAGCGCAAATAAAGTTTGAAAGTGATGAAAGATACCATGATGCTGGAGGAAGATAAGATCCTTAAAGCCCTTACGAACCCGGACGATCAAATGCTAGAAGGTGGGACGCGATCACAAACAAGAACCTTCTCATAGCGACTGACAGGAAGCTCTTGGTATTGTGTTACTGCCTGTGGTATTCCTTTCTTTGCCAACACCGGAAACGCCCTTTGCGCGGCGCCTGACATTAAAACCCACGACTCTCATCGCCCGACAGCAATTCAACATTTACTTCACTCGCAGTAAAGAGCTTTCATGTAATACTGTGCTGTTACGCTTTTCTGCACAACACCGCGCGTAAACGGACCGTGAGATTGACTTGTGGAAAATACTTCTTCCCTCTTTTCCACGTCTACATTCCAGATTTAAAATGAGTATGTTTTGCAAATCAATGTAAAGGTGAATAATATAATGCTGATATGAAAAAGCACACACTTGAAGTCATTTTCTCACAAGATATAATGGGTAATAGATGATCTCATACGAACACACACACACACACACACACACACACACACACACACACACACACACACACACATACACACACACATGTTTGTGTTTGAGCGAAAAATGGAATGCCATCCTCGTTTGACGACAATCACCAAAGTCGTCACATCTTTGCTTCCCCTTCCTTTCTGCCGTCTCTCTCTCTCTCTCTCTCTCTCTCTCTCTCTCTCTCTCTCTCTCTCTCTTCTCTCTCTCTCTCTCTCTCTCTCTCTCTCTCTCTCTCTCTCTCTCTCTCTCTCTCTCTCTCTCTCTCTCTCTCTCTCTCTCTCTCTCTCTCTCTCTCTCTCTCTCTCTCTCTCTCTCTCTCTCTCTCTCTCTCTCTCTCTCTCTCTCTCTCTCTCTCTCTCTCTCCTCTCTCTCTCTCTCTCTCTCTCTCTCTCTCTCTCTCTCTCTCTCTCTCTCTCTCTCTCCTCTCTCTCTCTCTCTCTCCTCTCTCTCTCTCTCTCTCTCTCTCTCTCTCTCTCCTCTCTCTCTCTCTCTCTCTCTCTCCTCTCTCTCTGTATCAATTTTCAATCCAGGAAAATTAAGGTATCAGAGTAACGAGATTGAAGGTTTTCGCTGTGTTCAGTATTTTTCTCAGACTCCTGTGGACTGAATCTTCATCATTTATAATATATGTATATATATATATTATATATCTATCTATCTATATATCTATACTATATATATATATATATATATATATATATATATATATATATATATATATATATATATATATATATAATATATAATATATATATATACTATATATCTATATATATATATATATATATATATATATATATATATACTATATATCTATATATAATATATATATATATATATATATATATATATATATATATTATATATATATATGCGTTTGTGTGTGTGTGTGTATGTGTATGTGTGTACATTTGCGTGTAATTGACCACGGCCTTGAACACGCGACCGCCAGCTGTTACCCTCCAGGAAAGAGCTTAGAGCTCATAGAGACCAATATTTGGGTGAGGATGAAACCTCACACACCACACACATCCTATACCTTTGCTCAATGGGGACAGTAATTGGGCGCGTTTTCAGGGAAACATCTCAAAACGTGAGCAAGGGTTCGATCGTGTGCACGTCAAGTGACACACACGAACACTACACAACGCAGGCAGTGTGGGTGTGTGTGGGTGTGTGTGGGTATGGGTGGGTGTGTGGGTGTAGTGAAAGAGAAAAAAGAGGAGGAAAACGTGACAGGGGGATAAAAGAAAATGGAGAAAAATGAGAATAACATGAGTGAAGGACAAAAACTAAACCTCGTTCTCGCAGTTTGTCTTTTTGTCTTATTTTCTGACCTTTGTGGGTCAGGTCAAAGGCAGATTGAAAACCAAAGAGGAGAAGGAAGAGGTAAAAAGGAATGAACAAGCGAAGAAGGAGGACAAGAGGGATGAAGAGAATGTTGAGGTGGAGGAAGAAAATATGAAGGAAAAGGAGAAGATCCAGAAAACAAAATAGGAGGAGGCGAGGGATTGGATAAAGCAAAGACTAAAATAACATAGGAAGCAAAACAAATGCTGAAGAAAGTGTAGGACGAGCAGGTGAAAGAAAAACATGTGAAAAAAACAAAATAAAGAGGAGGAGAAGGAAGTGTAGGTGAAGGAGGAGGAGAAAACAGGCATTATTTATAGCTTGCTCTAACTGCCCTCACAGCACTCCTTCACGCGAGAGAGAGAGAGAGAGAGAGAGAGAGAGAGAGAGAGAGAGAGAGAGAGAGAGAGAGAGAGAGAGAGGAGAGAGAGAGAGAGAGAGAGAGAGAGAGAGAGGAGAGAGAGAGAGAGAGAGACACACACACACACACACTAGCAGTTTCTCAAGTAAGCTGGGTAACACATAACCACCCGCTCCATCTTAAGTAATCCTAGGAATCCGGGAAATACTAAAAAAACGCAACAACTTGAGACCCCTTCCTCCCCTCCAACCTATAATGGCGTCGTCGGGTCAGGTCTTGCGGGAGTGTATCGTCGCCCTGTGTATTTTTATTGCCCCATCAAGACTGAGTGTCATGGCGCCCTACATGGCTGTAATGCCGCGACGGTGCCAGCAACATGACACCGCTGCCGCCTCCTCCTCCTCCTCCTCCTCCTCCTCCTCCTCCTCCTGGCATGCGCTGGCTACTCCTCGGTGGTGCCAAAAATGTGTCGTCTGTCGGGTATTGTTCGTCCCTCATGAGATAATGAGTGATCCAATAATAATAATGATGATGATGCATACAACAGTAATAATAATAATAATGATGCTAATACTCACAACAGTAATAATAATAATAATGATGTTGATAGAATTTCCGTCATAAATACGTTTTTTAATGATCTGATTTTCATATTCGTAGTCGTTTCTGAGTTCCATAGCATTTATATGAGGGAGTGAACTTAATTTTCCATTTAGTTTACTACCTGCCATGTCATTTTATTCTCCCGTTAAAGGTAGTCGAGGGAAGAATCATGATATGTCTGTTGAATGAAAACAAAAATAAGGAGGAAGGAACGTGAGATGAGACTGTGAAACCTCAGATCATCATTTTTCTACTTCCGAGAGAGAGAGAGAGAGAGAGAGAGAGAGAGAGAGAGAGAGAGAGAGAGAGAGGAGAGAGAGAGAGAGAGAGAGAGAGAAGAGAGAGAGAGAGAGAGAGAGAGAGAGAAGAAGAGAGAAGAGAGAGAGAGGAGAGAGAGAGAGAGAAGAGAGAGAGAGAGAGAGAGAGAAAGGAAAATAAGAGGGAATCAGTAATAACACAGTCTTAATTCGTGATATAACTTAACGACAACGGCACTAACGCTGGATAACATGATCACACTTGGTGGTGCTGGTGGTGGTGGTGCTCAAAGCCTTACAAGGGAACGACACTCATGGCGTCACCAAGTCCGTCCGTGATTTATGAGACGAAAACTGACTCTTCAATACTTCTATACTCCCTCCTCCCTCTCTCCTTCCCTTCCTGCATCCCTCCCTCCCCCTCTTCCTCCCTCTCTCCTCACTCTCTTTCGTCTTTTCCGTGCACACACTGCCATCTCTTATGTCCCTTCTGCGTTTTCCTCTTCGCTCTCCCACCTCTCCTACTCCATCTTTAAGACACCACCGGCCGGACACACAACGCTCACTCCCTCCTGTACATACCTTGTTTCTATTTCTCAACTTACACCTCCTGTTACACCCTTTCGTTGCCCGTCTAAGTATAGCCCAGGAGCAGATACAGGCCCTCAGAGAGAAAAAAAGTTACGTTCTTTGGTGATACAGCTACCGGTTGAGTCACCCCGTCGCCTCATTACGTTGACCGCCGCGCAATGTCGTCCTGCCTGATGTCTCAACCACACATGCCCGGCTCACTTGGTCCGTGGAGCTTTTATTTCTCTCATAGGCAAGGTGTTGTTATCATATGTGGTAGTAGTAATAGTAGGAGGAGGAAAAGGTTGTGTCAGAACTAAGTTGTGAGGTATGAGAGGAGTTTTAGAGGTAACCAGAGGGAACCAGTAAAGCTTTCATTTCCCTCATAGGCAAGGTGTTGTTAGCATATGTGGTAGTAATGGTGGGAGGAGGAAAAGGTTGCTTCTGAATTAAGTTGTGAAAGATGAGAACAGTTTTAGTGGTAAAGTCGCCCGATGGGAGTTGAATAGCGATGACAGGGTTAAGGTTGATGGGTGAAGAGACGATGCGGCAAGTTAATGGTCGGTGAGGACATGGCTCACTAGTGTTACCCTTTGCTGCCAACTTTTGATAGATGGAAAAGTCTTACCACCGCTTTACACTCGACCGAAAAGAAATATTTTATTTCCAGATATTTATCAGCAAAACTATTATTTATCAATGAAATATAGGTCAGTTGTTTCCTAGATATGTTCATCGGTGTTGCAAGCGAGCTCGTCGTGGAAACCCATTTGGGGTGAAATAATTCGTAACGCCTACGACCGACCTGGTCTTGTCTTACCATCACTATGTGGTGGTCGTAGTATTTAAAGGATGACCCCAATGAATTATCACTTACAGCTGCCATTGCCAAGTGTGATGGACGGACCAAAATACACAGTGCAACGTACTTATATAGAACAAACAAACCTCAGTGGAAACCAGCGCAGGGCGGCACCGTTAGGGAGGGAGAGCAGTAACTATTCATTTGACAAACCGAGACAGATCACGACATCCCCTCCATCCTGTCCATACATCTGTCTGTTATTGTGGGCAACAGTAGACGCAGCTCTTGCCCGGACCACGATGACTATTTATTGTCTTGTCGTTCAGGGAGTGATGCAGGAGGGCGTTATTGAAGAACCTCTTGTATGGCAACAGTGATAAAGATGACGTCAGTAGGTTGAAGGCAAAATATAGAGGTGAACACGTTGTGGCCCCTTCCCTTATCCCCCTACCACACACCTAACTGAACCTCCCCTTCCCCATCACACGCAATAAAAGTAACTAAGTACAAACAGCAAACTAGCGGTCGATGGTGTCCTGGGTTGGTGCGGAGGGCGGACAGACGGCAACAGGTTTTCCTTCCTCCCCACCCGCCCTCGCCCGCCTCCAGCACACTTCACCCCCAGCAGAACATTATATCACTGTCCCAAATAGATTCACCGCACGGCCACTTCCGAATCTCAAGCAGTCGAAAGTAAACACTGGGACTTAGGAGTATTGGCGTAGATCAGGGATGCGACCGTGTTGGCATTTCCTCGTAAACTGCAGACAAGACACTTAGAGCACTATAGAATGCTGTTAGAGAGAAATGTAGTGGTGGGGAGGAGACGCAGCGATGGGGATGCACTTGGGTGTTGGGAGGGAGGCGAAGACTGACAGAAAAAAGGAACTGATACATATCATAATAGATTTTCCATTATTTTTCCTCTTATTGAAAATGAATGACATCAGCGTGTCTTCTGCCTCGACGCACAACTGTGACTTCAAAGGTTGTTGAAGATATTGTTTGTTTTCTCGCTTTTAATGTTATGTTTTCCTCGGATGCAATGCGATAAATCTTGTCAAGGAAAGTATGTGACCTATTTTGAAACTATTGTGACCTATTGTGAAAAGACCTATTTTTTGTGGAAGACATGAAGGGAATTTTTCGTTATTTCGACCTGACGAGCAATATTTAGAGCAGTAATAGACTCTAACACAATAAGAATGAGACACCGGGTGATAGGTGTGTCGCTGAGGCCGCTGCTCCTGACGGACGCTAACAGCAAAGTGGACAGCGGGAAGAGTTTTACTGCCGCTATAATTTTTTTTTTCTTTTTAATGACTTTTTTCTGTCCTTGCATCATCACCTAAATGTATTACACTATAGCATTTGAAAAATATGGGTATCATGTCTCGGGAATCCAGTGTTTTGTGTTTTATGATATAAGTTGTTGCGTCAGTAATTGCATCCGTCGGTTTAACTGCAAAGGCTATATATTGTTTATAATGTTTCAGATAATATAGTTCTTCTGTTCTTTCCCGTGTTAGTCATGTGAAACTGTAAACTGTCCAGCTCTCGTCTGACACAGGAAAATTACATTCATTTCATGTAAAGTTCGGCGCCAGAATGTGGGGCCTCGCAGCCTCCCCTCGCAATGGACGAGAACATTGATTTTCACCAGACTGGCCTCACAGGCACCGAGCACACACAACTATACTTTAGACTTGTTTCCTTCTTGTTCTTGATGCAAAACCAGACATGCTCTCCCCTCGCAGCATCCGCACTGAGTTCAATTAGTTAATTTTCTGATATTAATTTGATCTCGTATTTTCACACAGTTATGCGTGGTGTGGGTGTACAGAAGCCCTTGTTAGTATATGTGTGGGCACAAACAACATCCTTCTCAGCAGATGCAGCACAGTGGTGTGACATCTTTGTGAAACTATCCACTTTCGCTACGAGTTTCATGATTATTTTACGTATATATAGCAAACACTTAGTATTAAGCCTCCAGCAATAATCAACCTTTATGAAATGTATAATGGAAACTGTGAGTGTCGGAAGAAACATAAATAGAATAGTGACAAAGGTCAGTATAGGAAAAGCTGTGGATGGCTGTGAAGGAATTCCGATTTATTTTGAACAGTAGAATGGAAGGATCAGATGTCCTCGCCGTCTGCTGTTGAAAGTACGTTGTTTTATGGAAGAAAAGACTTTGTTCTTTCTGTTAGTGCTTACTTCTGATCAACTTGTCATTAAGTGTATATGATATTAGTTTTGACATACGTCTAGCAACTTTGTGTTTTGCCTCACACACTCATCGATGAAGAGAAGAACTACGATTCAGAGTTATGAAAGGATTCGTCATTGTATAGGAGTGTCCCGCTGCCCTAAGTGTTTTGTAGTGACGTCAATAAAAGTTCACCAGGCGAGGAATCAGACCTTGGATAAACGGACCTTGATTGTGTACATGGCAGCTTTTTTTTTTCATTGGCAGGTGCGTCGAGGCCCTTCTGAAGTGAACATATATCTATACGTATACCATAAAAAGAAAGAAAGGGGTAGAGGTGAGAGGGGGAAGAATTATTGATAGACAGACAGATAAATGAAGACACCAAATGTTTAATAAGAGATGAAAGATATCTCTAAATGATATTTAGATGTCATGTATAGGCGAAAAAAAGAATGATTGTTTGAACGAGGAGAACGAGTTGTAGCAGGTAGTGGCCATCTCGGTGTCGGGAGGATGGCCAAGCC
Organism: Chionoecetes opilio; assembly: GCA_016584305.1. Lineage (NCBI taxonomy): Eukaryota > Metazoa > Arthropoda > Malacostraca > Decapoda > Majidae > Chionoecetes > Chionoecetes opilio. The sequence continues at coordinate 64,424 of JACEEZ010002655.1, forward strand.
TGTGCCTCGCCCCGGGATGTGCTTCGATGCCGGTTATATTTAGCACACGCGCGCGCGCACACACACACACACACACACACACACACACACACACACACACACACACACACACACACACACACACACACACACACACACACACCACACACCACACACCACACACCACACACACACACACACACACACACACACACACACACACACACACACACACTGGGTACTCCGTGGTGTAAGGGATAACACGCTCGGTTCACAATCGAGAAGTCCCGGGTTCGATCCCCGGGCGGAGCGGAAACATGGGTTGTTTCCTTAAAACCCGAGCCCCTGTCCACCCAGCAGTGAATGGGTACCGGGTGTTAGCCGGGGTTTGTGACCTGCTCTCCGGGGTGCTGGCTTCGGCCAACACAAAGCACTAAGGATGAATGATAAAAATGTTGATATGGAGACGGGGCCACAAGAGCATTGCTCTGGCCCTGTAAAATACAACTAGATGAATACACACACACACACACACACACACACACACACACACACACACACACACACACACACACACACACACACAACACACACACACACACACACACACACACACACACACACACACACACACACACCACACACACACACACACACACACACAACACACACACACACACACACACACTCACAAAACTCATCCCTCCCCTCACACACACACATATGTTAGCCACTCAAGGTGCACAAAAGCACGACATTATTGTCGTGCTTTTGTGCACCTTATGCACTTTTATGCAACATATGAACAGTGATTGAATTTGTTACAATATTGTATTACGCCCCACCGCTTAGCCTGAATATGTAACAATGAGAACACTTTAGAGATCAGCGTCGAGAGGATTCATAGATAAGATAATTGAAAACTAAGCAAGTATTGAAAATATAGATAAAGTATTGAAAACAAAGCAAACATTGCAAATATCATAGACATAAAAGATCAATAAAGGGATTAAAATGGATATTGACAGAATAATGTGGTTTGAAGAATGGATAACAGACAAATCGAAAAGCTACTCAATTGGATCCCATGAATTAGAAGCCGCCGGAGAAGTGATACCAGATCGAATTTAGGAAAGTGTGACTCAGAGAATACCGAGCAGTGCTGTAGTGAAGGAGGTGGTGGTGGAGGCCTTGGCTCACCACTCACCTTAGGATGAATTGTTTTCATTTTATAGTTTCATCTTTATTGCAATCATATTTTTATATATATATATATATATTATATATATATATATATATATATATATATATATATATTATATATATATATATATATTATATATATATATATATATATATATATATATATATATATATATATATATATATATATATATATATATATATATATTTATTTATGTATCTAATTTCATATGTATGTATGTTTATGTTTGCAAGCATCTGTGTATGATGATAAAACGTCCGTACCTACATGCATTCAAATGCAATTCTGGAGCTAAATAAATAGCGTAGTTTGTAATAATTGCAGTAATAAATTTCATATATTGTTCATGTACAACATTAATCTCGACACGTGTAATTATGATCCAATTAATGGTGTAAATGACATACTGTCAGTTGTTCCATTTGTTTCACACCGCACATGCGACCACACAACCACACCCTCGGGGGAGCGGGGCGCCGGTACTTCCTGTGGGAGATAAGGTACTAATATGAGCTACTGGAATGTGCCTTACCATACTTCCCATCCAGTACCATCATCGCGTGTGTGTGTGTGTGTGTGTGTGTGTGTGTGTGTGTGAGAGAGAGAGAGAGAGAGAGAGAGAGAGAGAGAGAGAGAGAGAGAGAGAGAGAGAGAGAGAGAGAGAGAGAGAGAGAGAGAGAGAGAGAGAGAGAAAGTAAAATGAACGCTTTGACATTAACCACAAAAATAGAAGCAGTATCGGTCACAACTGGAGCAAAACATGAATTGCCAGCAATTTTTTTTCAAAACTCGATTAAAAACGACAAATGGAGAGAAAGAAGACATAGGATTATCCACAACTTCGTCTCCTGCAGCCAAATACACTGACGAACCAAAAATAGAAACACACACAGACATACAGACACATATACCCTGATGACAAAAGCAACAACAAGAATAACTAGTGGCATGGACTGAGAAAATACTACACCAGCAAATATTAGAATTGAAAGAAACATAAAAGACAGTTATGAGCAAAGTTAAAAATGAACAAGAAAAAAAACCCCAGCAACTTCAGAGAAAGAACGACCACGCAAAAGTCCAGGAAAAGAAAGAGAACTTAGAAAATTGAAAATTAAAATAAAAAAAAATTTGGGGGAAAGTCAAAAAAAGGAAAAGCAAAAGCGGGAACAGAAAATTAAAAGCGGAAATGGAAAGAAAGGGGGGGAAATGAAAAGGAAAGGGAAGAGGGAAAGATTAAGATAAAGAGGGGCCGGGAAAAGAAAACAAGAGAAATGGTTGGGGGGGGGGAAAAATTGGGGAGGAAAAAGGGGGGAAAAGAGGAGGGAGAGAGCCCCCGGAAGAAGGGGGAAAGAGGGGGAATAAGAGGAGAGAGAAGAGAGAGGGGAAAAAGAGATGAGAGAGGGGGGAAAAGGGAGAAGAGATGGGAGGGGAGAGGAGGGAGGAGGAAAAATTGGGAAAAGGACAAAGCGAGAGGAGATGGAAAGGGGAAGAGGGGGCCCCGGGGGGAGGAGAGGGGGTAGGAAAAGGGGAGAGAGAGAGCCCCCGGGTTTGAGGAGAGGAGAGAGAGAGGGGAAATGAAGATTAAAGTTTTAAAAGAATGAAAAAAAAAGAAAAACAAAGGGGAAAAATTAAAATGGTAGGAAGAGTAGGGGAAAAAAAAAAAAAAGTTGGGAGAAAAGAGAGGAGAGAGGGGGGGGAGAGGGGGGGGGGAGGGGGGAAAAGGGGAAGGGGGGGGGGGGGGGGGGGGGAAAAGGGGAACAAAGAGAAAAAGGGAGAGAGAGAGAAAATGGGGGGCGGGGGGTAAAAAGGGGGGAGGGGGGGGGGGGAAAATTTTGGGCTAAAAGATTGCTCAGTGTCACCCCGGTGGAGGGTTTTTTCTGGCCTGTGCGTTGTCCCCCCACCATTTATAGAAAATAAAGGGGTTACCGCGGGGGCCTCTGGCGCCCCTTAACCTGGGGGACGGTTTTTTTGGCACCCCCAGGGGGCACCTGGCACGCCGAGGGCAGCTTATGGGGGCAGGGGTTTGAAGGGGGGAAAGGGGTTAATTCAATGTTGGGTTTGGGGAAATTTGGTGTTAGGAATGTTTTTGTATTGGGAAAAAAATTGATTTTCATGGCCCCAACCTATTGCGTTTGTTAAAAGTAAAGGTTTTTCCCCGGGGGGGGGTCTATATCCCCTATTCTTCTATTAAAAAATCTCCGGATCTTTCTCTTCAAAATTTTATATTCTTTCATCTCTTTTTTCCTTTCTTTTGGGGGTTCTCTTCTATCCTTTTCCTCTCCTTTCTTTTCTCTCTTTTTCCGCTCTCTCTTCTCTCCTCTCTCTCTCTATTTTCCTCCCCTCTTTTCTTCTACTCTCCCCCCCTTTCTTTTCTCTCTCCTCCTCTCTCTCTCCTTTCTTTTCTCTCTCTCTCTCTCTCCTCTCTCTTAACTTGTGTGTGTTGGTGCTGCCGGGCCCTTTCATAGGGCCAAATGGAAGGAAAAATAAACCCTTATGTCACCATTTTAATTTATCTCCTAAACACTTTATTAATACGTGACTCTCCGGGTTTCTTCCCTTTCGTCCCATCTGTTTCCTTACCTATTCCCTTTTGGGGGCCTCTCTCCTCCGGGTTTATTTTTTCTCTCCATTTCTCCCCTTTTAAACCCCCTTTTTTCACCCTGCCTCCCTTTTTCTGCACCTTCACTCACTCGTGTCCATGTCAACTTTTTTCTTTATCCACTCGAGTTCTCTTTCCTCTTTTTCTTTTTCCCTTTCTTTCGTTCTGTCCATTTCCTCCTTGGTCGATTTCCTGTGTCCGAAACTATTTGCATCTTTAGTTGTGATTTCTTTACCCTCTCCACTTTTCTTTGATTTGACTTTCTCTTTTTTTCCTCCATCTCTACCGGTTTCTTTTATCTGACTCAATTGTGTTTGTTGACCTTTTCTCTCTCTATTTTTCTTTTCTCTACTCTTCTTTTTCCATTTTGTTTGTATTTTTCTTCATCCTTCTCTTTCATTGTTGTTTTCTTTCTCTATGCTCTCATTTTTCCTCCTCCTCATTAGTCCATTTCCTTATTTCCTTTATTTTCATTTTCTTTTTCTTTTATCTTTTCATTTGTGTTTGTTCACCTTTCTTTTTTTTTTTTGTGTGCCTTTTATTTTGACTTTCTTTCTCCTCCTATGTACGTATATACCTTTTTTTTATTCTTTTTTCCCAAGGGGGCGGCCCCCTCTATGAATCCCGCCTCTCCCCCTTTACACTTTTTTACCCTTTACTATTTTCCCCCCCTTTTCCCCGTCTCCTCTGTTTATCTTTCTGATCAAAACCTTTTCCCTTATTTTTCCTTTTCTTTTGTCTCCCCCCCTTGGAATTGACGAAAAAAAAAATCTCCCAATTTTTTTACATCAACCCAAAATAAGTACATTCATTTATCTTATTTGGGTTTTCTATTTTTTTTGTAGTTTTTTCCCCCGTAAAAACCTTGCATTTTAAAGCCCTTTTGGATTTAAGAGCTCAGGGTTAAAAGTAATATGCCTTTTAAGGTTTCAGCAATTTTTTGTTAATCAGGGGGAGGGGGTTTCTTTGGGCCCCCGGGGTGGCCCTTTTTAATTTTAAAGGGGCCCCTTTAATTACGGAGAGCAGGTGAGATTGGCCCAACGATTTTGCCCTTCCCTTCGGGAGTGTAATCGAGGGTAAAAGAGATTTTAAATGAGGGAGGAGGGGGAGAAGAAGGAGGGGGAAGGGGGAGAGAGGGAGAGAGAGAGAGAAAAGAGGGGGGAGAGAGGAGACCGAGAGGAAGAAAAGAAGGGAAAAAGAGGAGAGAGAGAAAAGGAAAAGTTCCAAAAATGAGGGGGGGAGAGAGAAGAGAGGGGAGAGAGGGAGAGAGAGAGAGAGAGGGGAGGACTCACGCCGGGCCCCACACACACACTCTCTTTTTTCCCCACCTCAAAAAAAACCTTTATCTATAAAAAAAAAAACCCATCTAGCCCAAACCTTAAAATTTGTTTCCCCCTCACTCTTTTAGGTCAAAGGTCATTTACGTCTGAGAATTTTATCGTAGCCCGACAACCAAAAAGCATCGTCGACGGGGGTTCCCCAAAGAGTTCTTGATGCTGCAAAATTTTAAAAAGGAGGGGTTTTTAGGATACCATTCTCCCCCTCTCTCCCCTCTCTCTCTCTCTCTTTCTCCCCTCTCTTTTCCCTTTTCTTTTCTCTCTCTCCCCTCTCTCTCTCTCTTCCTCTCTCTCTTCCCCTCTCTTTTAATCTTTTTTCTCTCTCTTCTCTCTCTCCCCTCTCTCTCTCTTTTTCTCTCTCTCTCTTTCTCTCTCTCTCTCTCTCTCTCCCCTCTCTCTCTCCTCTCTCTCTCTTTTTCTCTTTTCTCTCTCTT
>JACEEZ010002655.1:75000-82500 GCA_016584305.1 Chionoecetes opilio
CATGTAGGAGGTAGAGAAGGAGGCAGTACAAGTAGGAGGTAGAGAAGGAGGCAGTACATGTAGGAGGTAGAGAAGGAGGCAGTACATGTAGGAGGTAGATAAGGAGGCAGTACAAGTAGGAGGTAGAGAAGGAGGCAGTACATGTAGGAGGTAGAGAAGGAGGCAATACATGTAGGAGGTAGAGAAGGAGGCAGTACAAGTAGGAGGTAGAGAAGGAGGCAGTACTATAGTGGTGATGGTCGTTTCGGTACGTGTTTTTATTTTGTATATGCGTTGTGTTTTTTTATATATGTGTGTCTTGGTTCTTGCCTGGTCTTATGAGTGTACTTGGTTTTGTGGGAGTCATACGCAAGGTCCATAGAGTATTACAATGATAATTATAGTAATAAATAATAAATATAGCGTACTACAATAACTGTAATATTCCATAGACCTTGGCCATACGTAGGGTATTGAAATATATATGAGTACTTAGTTATACTTATATATGAACTACAGGTAATAGGAGGTCTATCAGTTTACAGAGTGGTTACCTGTTCAAAAAAAAAATGACTTTTTTATATGCGAGAGAGAATAGTATGTAGGTATTTAGTAGACTGGTTAGGGATGTTGAAAGACTCTCGCTTAGTATGATTGGTTGGGTATGAAGGTTGTGGTTGAGTTAGGATGTTGTGGTCGCTTGGTGTTTGCTGCGGTGGTGAAATGGTGTGTGAGAATGAATTGTTTTATTCAATACATACTTTCTCAACCTCAAAAAATGTAAAAAAAAAAAAGCTAAGAAATGTGGGAAATGTTGCTAGAAATTCCTCGTTCTCTTGTTACACAATTCTCTTTTTAACACCATTTTAATACTTCAAACAGATTGTAGGTACTTGTATGAGACACTTTTTTTTATTTGTTCAGCGTTTTATGTCTCATTTTATAGTTGTATGACATTCTCTCTATGCTCCTCCTCTCCACTCCTCCCCCTTCCCGTTCTTTCCCTCCGTCACCCTAAACGATTCAATATCCCTCGCCTCCTTCCTCTTGTAGTCACTCATCTTTACCTGAACTGTCGAATTTTCTCTACCTCCCTTTTTACTTCTGTCGATATTTTCTTCCTGAGCAAATATTCTTCCTCGGAACAGACTAAATTGGTTCTAAAAGTGTCGAAAAGAAAATATAACAGGTCCGAGCAGTCCTGTATTTTTAACCTCTTCACATTCTTTCACCTTTCAGTCCCCTCTTTTCCCTTCATCTTTGTAGCCTCACAATTTTATGGGTCGTCGTTAACCTGCTTTAAGAGCTTTACAAATGTTGTCGCTATGAATGGCTTAAGTATTGTCCCGTCTTATTCTGGTGGCCTACTTTCTGGCCTTGGAAGTTGGCACCCTAATTAAGTCTAATTAGCTTTTAATGAACCTTCTTAACCCAGATTGCCACTCCACAATGACTGTTTATACTTTCCCTGAATCTGAAAGTGAATCTGAAAATCCTCTTTTGTAAGAGGCTTATGTTAATCTTGACGTGGACTAAACCTAAACCCACTGACCTAATTCCGCGGCCGTACTGTAGCTACACGACTGCAATGACCTTTTTCTCTCTCTCTTCATACAGTCGCTGTGCCGTGACTTGGAGAAGGAAGCGACCAAGTCGTGGCTGGACATGATGCTGGACAAGCTCTCAGCACACAGCAACGATAATGAGGATAACCTGTCTGGCCGCGACAAAGCTGTGAAGGCTCAGGAGAAGAAGAAGCTGGAGGCCATGATAGAGCGCCACAGCGGGCTCATGGGACCTACCATGGAGGCACAGAGTACGTGACTGGAAGGCGGCGCGATGCTCTAGCTCCTCATCTCGTCCGGCTCCGCGATTAGCAAGCTCCACGCGCTGCTCAAACTCTGTCTGGAGTGTATATTTACCCTTTGGGCTGTTTCACGTAGTTTGGCGCACGGAAATTTCACAGGCTCAGCAGGTTCAAGCCGGAGCGAAACTCAGGAGTTGTCGAATTGTTGTTTACCCTTTGGTGAGGCTTGTGTTAGCCAGACTCCCCGCCCGAGATAGACGTTGATCACACACGACCAACAGATTACTCGACGGCCTAACTACTTCACTATTTCAAGATATATGTAATTTCGCCCTGAAAGGGATTTCATTTTTTAAAAGGATGCCTCGGTATTAAAAAATATTAGGTACGCTTGCAAGGAAGAATTTTAAACGTAAAATACGCTCATATTTTTCGTCTTTTTACAGTCTGAAGAATAACTTGCGTGCGCCGCTGCCCCGCACTGAACCGCTATTGAAAGTGGAAATTCATGCCAGTTGTTTCATTCTTGGAAGTAGTTTTTCACTTGTTTATTCATGAGTGTGTGTGTGTGTGTGTGTGTGTGTGTGTGTGTGTGTGTGTGTGTGTGTGTGTGTGTGTGTGTGTGTGTGTGTGTGTGTGTGTGTGTGTGTGTGTGTGTGTGTGTGTGTGTGTGTGTGTGTGCGTGTGTTTATGGACGTCAGCACGCAAATATGTACGGTATACGATATCTTGGCCTGCTTCCATGAGGGGACGGATCTCCGGAACACGATGCCATAACAGCGATGTTGCGTTATCTTATTACATATAATGAAAACACTGGAAACCTTTGTTCGTAATACATGAGAGCTATACACGTCCTGCGCTTGTCTTCTTACTAATAATGGTCTTTTGCATCACTCGAAGTTTGAATGCAGGGCAGGAAGAAACTTCTTATCTGTGTCACTGGCATTCTGTTTATTCTTCCTGCAAAGCAAAGAACTAAAACACTCGCCTCACTGAAGACCCTCACGACCGGCGACACAATAACAACGCTGCCTTGCCTGCTGCGGTTCAGCCTCGTTACGACAAAGGAAAACATGCTCAATGCGAATATTTTTTCCTAGAGTCGACACACTTCACTCGACAGCTGGTTCAGTGTCTCTCATAGTCAGAGCAGCTCGACGGAACTTATTTTTACGCAATATTAATCTCGACTTCTAATGGAATTTGCCTCAAATAAAATTTTGCTTGTATACTTGATGCTTAAATCAATAGGAAAGTACGCAGTTACAATCCGGTTTCGTTTAATATTTCATTTCGGCATAAAAGCTTCAATCATTTTTTTGCGAGTAATAATCCTGCTCATCAATATTCATAACGTGACCATCCAGTTCCCTTCAATGTAGTGTCAGTCAGTTTTGTATTTCATTATCTGTTTATTCTTCCTTCAAAGCACAACTGCCCTTCACCGACCATGTGTACCCTTTGTGCGTGATGGTGTAATCCCACAACCCATCAAGACTTACACGTTGTTAGTACTGACAGATCATACAGACCATGCACAGAGTTAAAGACAGTTAACGGTCTGTAACTCTGTGAGACCATGATAGCCTTGTGTCGACGTGGCTGGCGTGGTCTTCCTCATGTGTCGATTATCCCACCTCCCCCAGCATCATATGTGTTAGAGAATCCTAAAGTTGACAAGGATAACAAATGCAGAGAACAACAGATCCGTGATAACCTTGTAATCCCCTTGTGTCGCTTTGAGGGTGGACTGGCGCCTCTGCAACGGCTCCCCAATGCCTGCCAGTGCTCAGGTGTGAATGGAGGCTCACCAGTCAGAAACACACGCGATTTACTCTGATAACCAGTCACTCAGCACACATATCAAGCTAACAACGATAGATTTTGTGTGTTATATACAATAGTTTTCGAGTTTCATGACACAAAGACTTTCTGAAGACGTGAACGCACCACCAGAACGTAACAAGAGAGGAACACGTACTTTTTTAGCGCCCTTGAGCCTTCCTTCACCGTATATAGGTATACATACAGTATATATATATATATATATATAATATATATATATATATATATTATATATATATATAGCTTGTATGAGGCGTCGAGCAGAGCCCTTGCCAACCCTTGTGAGAGTCATCAGTTACCTTCTTTGTGCCTTCATTGTGGGTCCCACGATACCTGCCAGTCACTAGTATCGGGGTTCCACAGCATCGGAAACTTCGATTAGCTGTGATGTGATGTGATGTGATGTGATGTGTTGTGATGTGTTGTGTCACGTCAATATGTGTTGCTTGTTTTACCCTAAGTCACCCTTCCCATCTTTCTGTTCTTTCCTTTCCCTTTCATCTCTGTCGATCCTTTCCATCATAGTCATTGCACTGTTCTCTTTTGTTATATACACACACATTCAAAGGCATTCAAGTATTAGAGTGTCATCCCCATGAGGATATTTTATATTTGTATATATTCTTTACATTTCTTTTTTTTTCCTTTTTTATACATTCATACTCACAACTTTCTATTAATTCTGATTTTTCTCTCTCTCTCTCTTCTCCTCTCTTCTCTCTCTCTCTCTTCTCTCCTCTCTCTCTCTCTCTCTCTCTTCTCTCTCTCTCTCTCCTCTCTCTCTCTCTCTCTCTCTCTCTCTCTCTCCTCGTCTCTCTCTCTCGTCTCTCTCTCTCTCTCTCTCTCTCTCTCTCTCTCTCTCTCTCTCTCCTCTCTCTCTCCTCTCTCTCTCTCTCTCCTCTCTCTCTCTCCTCTCTCTCTCTCTCTCTCTCTCTCTCTCTCTCTCTCTCTCTCTCTCTCTCTCTCTCTCTCTCTCTCTCTCTCTCTCTCTCTCTCTCTCTCTCTCTCTCTCTCCTCTCTCTCTCTCTCTCCTCTCTCTCTCTCTCTCTCCTCTCTCTCTCTCTCTCTCTCTCTCTCTCTCTCTCTCTCTAAATACATAAACAAACACTAATGAAGGCGCCACTTGACGGTTGCCCGCACCTTCACGCTTCCCTCCCTCAGGTAAAGTCGTTCATTACTCCGAGTGTTATTCCTTCGGTGACGACATCCATCCCGTCATGAAGGTCCTCAACGAGCAGCGCCACCTGTCGTGCAAGGAGATCCATCCCCACAATATGGACATGTGTGAAGAGCAGATCGAGAAGCAGGAAAAGGTGAGGTTTTGAGAGGCAAGTTATGTAGGATGAGGGGGAGGAGGAGGAGGAGGATAGTTGGTAGGGTCATTTTAATGGAAAAATAAAGAAAATAAAAAGGAGGGGAAAGGAAATAGAGAAAGGTGAAAATATAAGAGAAGGGATAAATATGACGATAAAAAGAGAAACCGGACGAAATGAGGACTAGAGATAGAACGTGAGCTAAGATGGTGATTTTAGTCTTTTTTATGTGGATTAAGTGTTCTTTTATAGTTTCTATGAAGTGGAGGAGTTTGGTGCATTCGATTTGAGAGGCAAACTATGTGGATGGTGATTTTAGTCTTTTTCAGGTGGATTAAGTGCTTCCTTTGTGGTTTGTATGAAATGGAGAAGTTTGGAAAAAGGGGAGATTTTGAGAGGCAGGTTACGTATGTGGATCTTAGTCTTTTTCCGGTGGATTTAGTGCTTCTTTTATGGTTTGTATGAAGTGGAGGAGTTTGGTGGACTGGACTGTCAGAGGTGATGATTCTATTTACTTTATTGAACTAGTGCATTTAAAGTTGTGTATTGATGTGATATGCATTAATGTAATAGTTAAAGGCACTCAAAACTTTAAATTCTGTAAACATTTCATTCTCGTATTCCTTGACATCGGTGAAGGAAAACCACATATGCATTCCACTTCAACTCTACCGTCACTTCATGCTGCTCAGTCCCACTACTTTGCATTCTAAAAAAAAAAAAAAAAGAGAGTCCCTTCCTCCCGCCACAAGTCAGGAACAATTTACAGGAACTACCACGTGTAGGTCTCGCGGCCTCTTGTAGCTTCCTTATACTCTTATGTTCTTATGTTCTTAGAAGTCCCTGTATTTCCGTTAACAGGTGCTGAGGACTATTGAGAACCAAGCGCCCATCTACAATGAGCTGAAGCGTCGCGGCCAGAAGCTCATGTCCAACCCAAACGCGCCGTCCTTCCTGGAGCGAGAGATTAAGAAGCTGGATGAGACATGGAAGGACACCAACACGAAGGCTCAAGAACGCATCTCTCTCCTAAACTGTAAGAAATCCTACGCTTCCAGTCTGACTTTAGTATCCTTTACACGTTCGATTCTCTTCTCCTTACTCTATGTATTTTCAGTAATGATCGTACTGGTATTGATAGTATAAAAATCAGACGAACAGCAATTTGACGTTATCATGAATAGGTTTTCCGTGTATCTACTCTAAGGTTTGTTGAGATGTATTCAAGATCATCGTATAAGTCGTACATCAAAGAAGATCAAGTATATATGTATTCTTTACAGGAACTACCTCATGTTGGTCTCACGGCCTCTTGTAGCTTCCATATTTTCTTATGTCCTTATCATCCACGCCACTATTGCCGTCACATGTTCACCCTTTTCTCCCTGACCAGTTACGATGAAGGACTGGGAGGGGTATGAGAAGCAGCGCCAGGAAATCTACACGCCCATTGAGGCACTGGAGGAGCAGTTCAAGACCTACAAGAGAATCTACGACCCTAAGAAAGGCTCGGACTGGCTGGAGAGGAAGAAGAAAAAGGTCACCGAATTCAAGAAGACAGGCTTGGAAATTTACGAAGTCATCACCAAATGTTTCAAGACCATCGTGGGCTTGGCGGGCGAGGACAAGCGTGAGTTCATGGAGAAGGAAATTGTTGAGATCGATGAGAGGAAGAACATCATCGATAAGGTGGACAAGACCCTCGCTGAGCTCACCGAGTTCAACAAAAGCTAGTCAAGTTTGTGGAGAATATGGGTGTGCTGCGTGCCTGGATGATGCCGGCAACTGAGAAGCTCAACTTTATCACCACATCCACTGATATGTCGCCCGAAGACCGCGTCAAAGAGATCTTTGACCTTCAGGGCCAGGTGAGACACACAGGCTAAGAGGGATCAGGTCTGTCAGTCTAATAACCAGTGCTGGGCGTCGCGGAATTATAGTCCGCGATTCCGCGATTCCGCGATCGCGGACTACCAAAAATCGATCGTGGAATTTTGATTAAATTTGAATTAATTCCGCGATCGATCGCAAAAGCGATCGCAGAATTTTTTTTTGCCTTTAATTCCGCGATTTTTAGTCCACGATCCAAAATTTTGACTTGAAAAACAAACAAAATTTCCAGCGCTATCGCGCGGGGTTGGGTTGACCAGCCAGCTGTTCTGTTACCTGACGCGCCTGCTGCTGGCTGCCCGCGGGCTGATCAGTCAGCTCTGAACTGTTCCACAGTAAAGTCGCTGACTTCCCCGCTCTTAGCAAACGCTAAATGTCAAGTTCTAACTTGAATTCGAAACTCACCTCACCTAGCCAACATAGGAAAAACTTATTTCCTGAATTTTACAACTTTTAACGCGCCTCTCCCGTGTACTTTTTCGGTTAGAGCAACAGGTTAGAATGTAAACAACAGGTCGGAGACTCATCATAGCACATCTCGTGCTTCACCCACACGCCGTGTTTGCCGCCTTCCCCGGAAGAAACTAACTTCAGTAAGCAACGTAGTGCTAACAGCTTAACGTAACACATAACCACTAGTAGTTGAACTAAAAAATAGCCCAT
>JACEEZ010002655.1:87500-92500 GCA_016584305.1 Chionoecetes opilio
CACTCCCAACTTCCGAACGCACGGGATTGGCTGAGGTGTTGGGTGAGAATGCCTTACTCCAAGTTCCGCCCTAAACCTCCAACACCCAACACCTCAGCCAATATCGTGCGTTCGAAAGTGTAAAGGTGCCCCATTTTCGCCAACTTAATGTGCGGCGAGTATACTTATATACCGCCAGCTCGGGTCAATATCCCAGTATTTATATAGAAGACAATCATTCCTCTCTCTCCATCCAACTGTCACCACAACTGTCCATTTTTTTTCCTTTTCCCACCTCTGCCCACCCATAGCAGCTGCCGTATGTGTCCACTATTCTCTAAAATAGTAGAGTCCACAACTACAACTCAGTGTAAACCTTGGACAACTCTTTTATATTTTGACACAGAAGAGAATTTCGTTTCACAAATATGAGAAAGTAACCAAGTTCGTAAAGTGTATTTTTTCACTTCTCTCTAAATTTCCGTTCACTTTCTTGGCTCTCCTCACGAACTTTTTTTCACTGCCTCCTGCCCTTTCTTTTTATATATCTCTACTTTTCCACCGTTTCTATTTCTCTGCGCCTCGCATTTACTTACCCAAACAGAGCACAACCGTCGATTTGTTACCCTTTTCCCACCTCTGCCCACCTATAGCAGTAGCCGTATGTGTCCTTTCTTCTCTAAAATAGTAGAGTCCATAACTATAACTCAGAATTTCGTTCCACAAAAATATGAGAAAGTAACAAAGTCTGTAAAGTTTTCTTTTTCCTTTCTCTCTAAATTTCCGTTCCCCTTCTCGGCTCTCCTCACCAGCTATTTTTCACTCTCTCTTGCCCTTTCTTTTTATAGATCTCTAGTTTTCCTCCGTTTCTGCTTCTCTGCGCCTCACCTTTTCTTTACCTAAACCGCCAAGCCGAGCATGAAAGAAGCGCAGCGCCAGAATTTGAAAAGCGGTTGCCCTCTGAGCTCTCGAGGCACCTGGTGGTTTCTTGTTTTCGTTTTTATTTGACCTCATTCTTCTCTTGCTTGGGAAACATGTATCTCTTGGTCATGGTTGTGTTCCTCTGGACGACCCCTATTTTGTCTTTCTCTCTCATCTTTTTGCCTTTGTTGCATGCTTTCCCCTTTTCGTTTTCTCTTGTATTTCTTTTCATATTTCTTTCCTCTCTGTCTCCCTTTGTTTTTTTCCCTTTTCTCATTTTATTTTATTATCCTTTATTTCTTGTTTCTTCCATCTCTCTCTCTCTCTCTCTCTCTCTCTCTCTCTCTCTCTCTCTCTCTCTCTCTCTCTCTCTCTCTCTCTCTCTCTCTCTCTCTCTCTCTCTCTCTCTCTCTCTCTCTCTCTCTCTCTCTCTCTCTCTCTCTCTCTCTCTCTCTCTCTCTCTCTCTCCTCTCTCTCTCTCTCTCTCTCTCTCTCTCTCTCTCTCTCTCTCTCTCTCTCTCTCTCTCTCTCTCTCTCTCTCTCTCTCTCTCTCTCTCTCTCTCTCTCTCTCTCTCTCTCTCTCTCTCTCTCTCTCTCTCTCTCTCTCTCTCTCTCTCTCTCTCTCTCTCTCTCTCCTCTCTCTCTCTCTTCTCTCTCTCTCTCTCTCTCTCTCTCTCTTCTCTCTCTCTCTCTCTCTCTCTCTCCTCTCTCTCTCTCTCTCTCTCTCTCTCTCTCTCTCTCTCTCTCTCTCTCTCTCTCTCTCTCTCTCTCTCTCTCTCTCTCTCTCTCCTCTCTCTCTCTCTCTCTCTCTCTCCTCTCTCTCTCTCTCTCTCTCTCTCTCTCTCTCTCTCTCTCTCTCTCTCTCTCTCTCTCTCGTCTCTCTCTCTCTCTCTCTCTCTCGTAGCATAATCAGAATTGTTTGTGCAATGTATTCTCACTGGAATTTGCGTGGGATTTTGTGTTATCGCTTATGCTGCCCAGTATTTCAAGTGATATTCCTATTATTTATCTCTGCATTTGGAGTAGTATTAATAAAGAGGCTAACTTTGCTTTACTTTGCGATTTAATCTCTTGTGTTATTGATAAGAAAAGGATGTGTTCATTTGGTCCTTTTTTTTAACTGTGTCACTTTTTTTCTTTATTTACATCTTCTAGAATAACGTGCTCTTAGATTATGTATTTGATGTGTTGCTTTTGTTTTTACTAATCTCTTGATCGTATTTTTTTCCCTCCCCTCCCCCCCGCCACGACCTGCCACGCCCTGACGCCTCTCTGCCATCACCACCACAGGCGAAGGTAAGCCATACACACCTCCATGCTCCTACCTCACACTTTACATACATCAGACCGGCTCCTCCCGTGGTTCTGGCAACACTAACTGTCTCGCTCGCGGGGTTGGTATCACTGCAGGATAGTTAGGGTAATGGGAAACGCGGTAAAGGGAATTAAGGTTTTTACTTCTGCGTTTTGTGTTCCGTTTTGGTGTTGACATTTTCAAACAGTTGTCTTTCAGTTTGTAAATGATAACTGCTCCGTTAAGGCAGAGTATTGTACCCTGACCATTATAGGGGGTTAGTGTGTGTGTGTGTGTGTGTGTGTGTGTGTGTGTGTGTGTGTGTGTGTGTGTGTATGTGTGTGTGTGTATGTGTATGTGTATGCGTGTGTGTGTGTGTGTGTGTGTGTGTGTGTGTGTGTGTGATTGACCAGAGAACCAGACAAACAGACCAGAGAATTGACCATAATAGGGGTTAGTGTATGTGTGTGTGTGTGTGTGTGTGTGTGTGTGTGTGTGTGTGTGTGTGTGTGTGTGTGTGTGTGTGTATGTGCGGTGAAAGGCAGAGAGAGATGAGTTTTAGCGATGGAGGTTCACAATTGAGGTTCACGATTGAGGTGTGCCAGGAACCCTTCTTCAGCAGAGGTGCGGCCGAGCAGACCAATCAGGTGTGTGTGTTTGTCTATTGCAGCAGCGAGCCACACACCAATGCCGCGCCCCCCACCCCCCTCCTTCCCTGGGCCGGCCTCGAGGGAGAGACGAAAGTGTAAAGAATATAAGACGGTAAAATGTTGATGGGATATCGTTTATTTTCGCTCAGCCACTAGAGACTCTTTGCTTTGGCGTGCTGTGGCGTATTTTGATTTTGCTGATGCGTAACAATATTATCTTTTGCAATTGCCGCTCTTAATGTATCCTTTTACGTTTCCATGCCATTGTGATTAAATTTTCTGTTTGCATTTGATTTTTCTCGCGTAATTAACATCCATGGTTTCAAGGTTAACTAACGCTGAATATGCTTTTTTTTTCTTTTTACCGTTTTCGTTATTCTTTTTATTTATCAACCCTCTGATTTAACTAGGGGCTAAACCAATAACGGAAACTGGCGCTAACACGGCGCTGAATACACATCAATATATTTTCATTCGCTCAGATTCTATTTGATTTCACTAATAAACATACACAGTGCTTTCGTTGCAGGTTCGTTAATTATTGTCAAAAAGTAACGGGAGGACAAAACTCACTGATGACCGGAACACATGACATCCCTGCAGAGCGCAACACACACACACACACACACACACACACACACACACACACACACACCACACACACACACACACACACACACACACACACACACACACACACACACACACACACACACACCACACACACCACACACACACACACACACACACACACACACACACACACACACACACACACACACACACACACACACACACACACACATACATACATACATCACACACACACACACACACACACACACACACACACACACCACACACACACACACACACACACACCACACACACACACACACACATACACACATACACATACACACATACACACACACACACACACACACACACACACACACACACACACACACACACACACACACACACACACACACACACACACACACACATACACACATACACACACATACACACACACACACACACACACACACACACACACGAAACACACATGAAACAACACAACTAACTTAGTAGTTTAACGTCATGTTACAAAACATAGAAATACACACACTAACAAGACTTCGATGTTTTACGTTATATATGTTTCATCTAATCACAAATCGTCACAGGCCAACACACCTTGGGCAGCACAACGCGTCAACATAACCACTGCAAATCTGAGACACCAGAACAAAACACAACATTTCTCATTACAAAGTGACTGGCTCCTGTGTTATAATTAATATATGTCACTATTTGATATATTTAATTTATTTTACATTTATATTTATTTTCTCATTTTGCCGTATGGTTTTTCATTTCTTTCGTTTACTAATATTTGTTTTACAATACTTCTCTTGAAATATATGGAAAATGCCATACTCATGTAATTTGACTAACTAATCACCAATTAGATGTTACAGGTGACCGTAACTTCTCTCCTTTGATTCCTGAAAGCATTGTATTTTATTTACGACTGCAAAAAAGTTACTTAAGTTACTCTTAATTCAAAAGAAGAGAAAACAGTCTTCATCATGTAGCTTTTTTTTTTTGTCATAAGCTACTGATTCCTTTTTAATCTTATCTAACTGTCTTTTAGCCCCACAGTTCCAATACACCAATATTTACATGAATACCCCGTGTTAGGCAACATGTACAGCAGCGCCAACGAGCATCAATTGCATTGCTCAGAAATTCCCTCCATACCCTTTGACCCCGAAAATCTCTCTAACGTGCTATGTCTTGCCTCCCGCTCACTCCAGCCGAGTCCGAGGAAGGTCAGACCAACGAGACAGCACTCAACCACATGAAGGAGTTCTTCACCATCAAGGACACCATCAATGACCTGCACGAGAAGGTGGAGATGGAGGCGGGATCCATCACGCAGGACCAGAAGTACTTCGCCGAATACCTGCACGGCGTCAAGAACTTCAAGCCCTGGATGGACACCGCTGAGGCCGTGGCCAAGGATCCCCTGGGCAAGCCCGCCAAGATCGAGGACGCCCTTGCCCTTCTGGATACAGTCAAGGTGAGGCGCCGAGCATCTTAGTGTCATTGGTTTTGGTTTGTAGGTTTTACACATTGGTTTTACA
>JACEEZ010002655.1:105000-115000 GCA_016584305.1 Chionoecetes opilio
TTGAGTAAGGTACGTTTATCACAGAGCCTGAAAACCACATGTCATTTCGTCCAAAAATAACATTATGATCCATTGAGTAAGGTACGTTTATAACAGGGCCTGAAAACCACGTGTCATTTCGTATAAAAATAACATTATGATCCATAGAGTAAGGTACGTTTATAACAGGGCCTGAAAACCACGTGTCATTTCGTCTAAAAATAACATTATGATCCATAGAGTAAGGTACGTTTATAACAGGGCCTGAAAACCACGTGTCATTTCGTCTAAAAATAACATTATGATCCATAGAGTAAGGTACGTTTATAACAGGGCCTGAAAACCACGTGTCATTTCGTCCAAAAATAACATTATGATCCATAGAGTAAGGTACGTTTATCACAAGGATGAAAACCACCAGGGAAAGTTAGTATTCCATTTTAACTTCGTAACCAGAAATCCCAGAACGTTGGTAAAGTTTTCTCTTACAGCTTTTGTGATAAAAATACCATATCTATTTTATGATTCCTCCATGAAAGATTTTGAAACTAGCATTTTTTCTTTCTCCTTTCCTTCCTTCCTTCCATTTCTCCTTCCACCACCCTCTATCTTTCTCTCTCTGTCTCCTCTTTACCTTTTTTCTCCCTTCCTTCCATCCATTCCTTCTTCCATCATCATCTCTCTCTCTCTCCTCTCCTCTCTCTCTCCCTTCCTTCTCTCTCTCTCTCTCTCTCTCTCTCTCTCTCTCTCTCTCTCTCTCTCTTCTCCCCTCTCTCTCTCTCTCTCTCTCTCTCCTCTCTCCTCTCTCTCTCTCTCTCTCTCTCTCTCTCCTCTCTCTCTCTCTCTCTCTCCTCTCTCCCTCTCTCTCTCTCCCCTCTCTCTCTCTCCTCTCTCTCTCCTCTCTCTCTCTCTCTCTCTCTCTCTCTTCCTCTCTCTCTCTCTCCTCTCTCTCTCCTCTCTCTCTCTCTCTCTCTCCCCTCTCTCTCTCTCTCTCTCTCTCTCTCTCTCCTCTCTCTCTCTCTCTCTCTCTCTCTCTCTCTCCCCTCTCTCTCTCTCTCTCTCTCTCTCTCTCTCTCTCTCTCTCCTCTCTCCTCATATTAACCTATTTTAGTCTCTGAGGGAAGGCAGCCGCGTCTCTTTATATGTGAATCTCATGTAATAGTTTAGCCTGTAATTACATGTTGAGATACTTTTTTTTTTTTTTTGTAGCTGCTGTAAGGACGACAAATTGCATTTTCAACATCGTTCACTTTTGACAGTTTATTTTTACCCTTTCCATGAGTGTTTAAATCAGTCTTGGTTTTCATAAGAAATTAGAGTTTACGATAAAATAAAGCAGTCAATTAAATTCAAGTTTACTCTAAATGAACAAAAAATCCTGATCCAAAAAGAAAAATCAAGAAATTTTCAACTTCACGTACAGGAGGGACTAAAAGGCTTTAAAACAGAACAAAGCTTATGATCTAAACACCTTCTATTCTTTTTAATTATATCGTGAGAAATGACAAGAAAGTTGCGAGTAGATAAATGACGAACCAGGAAGCGAGGGAGGGTAAAGAAGGAAGGAAGGAAGGTGTAGAGACGAGTGATGAGAGGCGAGAGAAAGATGAATGACGTGTGAGCTAACGATGAGCTTTATAGTGAGAGAGAGAGGGAGACTGCCGGGGAAAGACGCGGGGAAGTGAGCGAGGAAGATCAGAAAAATATAACTGGTGGGGAGGATGAAGGGACGCAGTGGGAGGATAGTGATAAGTGAGGATGGGGTGAAGGACAAATGGGAGGCGAGGGAGGAAGGATAGAAGGATGGCATGGCAGGTTATAGGGGAGAGAGGAATTAAAATAGGGGAAAGACCGTTTTGAAGAGTAAAGAGGAGAGAAAGAAAAAAAAAGAGCGGTGGAAGAAGGAATGGATGGAAGGAAGGAAGGGAGAAAATAACAAGTAAAGAGGAGGGAGAGAGAGAGAGAGAGAGAGAGAGAGAGAGAGAGAGAGAGAGAGAGAGAGAGAAGAGAGAGAGAGAGAGAGAGAGAGAGAGAGAGAAGAGAGAGAGAGAGAGGATGATGGAAGAAGGAATGGATGGAAGGAAGGAAGGGAGAAAAAAAGTAAAGAGGAGACAGAGAGAGAGAAAGATAGAGGGTGGTGGAAGGAGAAATGGAAGGAAGGAAGGAAAGGAGAAAGAAAAAATGCTAGTTCCAAAATCTTTCATGGAGGAATCATAGGCTGGCCAAGCTCGGAGGAAAGAATGCGAGTGGAAAAGTTTGCCGAGGATTAAAATAGCAATAGAAGAGTGCGCCGAAGGTAAGATGGAATGGGGATGGAGTAGAACAGGGAAAGAATTAGCGGATTAAAAGAGGCGAAGGAAGGTAAAAATTTTAAGCCCCGGAGAAACGAAAAGTTGAGAAAATTCTTTACCAATGTGAAAATGACCCTCGACATTGTTCTGCACTCTGATTGAATGTGAAGTTTGGTGCACTTTTTTGATTGGTTGGCTCATTTCCCGCCGACCGAGCGACCAATGAGGGAAGAGTTTGTCTTTTGAGAGTCGATGTGGGAAGGTCATGGCGCTTGCTTCGCCCCCTCACGGATATTTCATCGTGTGAAAGTATTTATTAATCCTCTCAAAGGAGAATTCAATACATTGTTAGTTTTGGGGATGGTTTGGTACGAAGAGTTTCATTTTCCTTTTCTTTTACCTCTTGGGGATAATGTTCATGATATGGTGTGGGTGATGGTAGTGTTTTTGTTAGAGGGGTTGTGTGGGTGGTGGTGGTGGTAGTGTTTTTGTTAGAAGGGTTGTGTGGGTGGTGGTGGTGGTAGTGTTTTTGTTAGAGGGGTTGTGTGGGTGGTGGTGGTGGTAGTGTTTTTGTTAGAAGGGTTGTGGTGGTGGTGGTGGTAGTGTTATTGTTAGAAGGATTGTGGTGGTGGTGGTGGTAGTGTTATTGTTAGAAGGGTTGTGGTGGTGGTGATGGTAGTGTTTTTGTTAGAAGGGTTGTGGTAGTAGTAGTAGTAATAGTAATGATAGAAGTGGTAATAGTAGTAGTAGCAGTTGTTGTTCTCTTATTTTTTGTTGTTCTTCATATTCCAGTTGTTTCAATAAAGATAAAAATAGGAATAACGATATCATCATTTTTTTCATTATCATCATTATTGTTGTTATTATCCCTATTGATTTTATTTTTATTATAAATACTATTACCATTACTATCATAATTATTATTAATGTTTCGATCATTATAATTATTATGATTATTAGCATTATTGTTATCTTAATTGTCATTTATACTATTATCATCATTTTTGTTTTTATTACTATTATTATCATCCTTGCTTATCAATACTATTATTATCATCATTTCTAGGACCTACTTCTCTACATACATTGGACCTCCGAAGTCACCAATACGCCGCCGCCCAAACTATAATATAATACATGAACTAATATATCACCTGCACTCATGTTCATAATTTTTTATTTTTTTTTTATTTATTTATTTATTTATTTATTTATTTATTTATTTATTTATTTATTTATTTATTTTTTTTTTTTTTTTTTTTTTTTTTTTTTTTTTACATCACAAAATTTTACATCCATTGCATCACTTACTCTTCAAGTTCAGAAAGACTCGTCGGTGCTTACATTTTTCTGTCCCTTTCATGTACCTCAGCGTGATACATTTTCAACATTTTTCCTCGTTTGACCTCAATAACTTTTTTTTTCCCATTGCATGTATTCACCATTTTAAAAGTATATTCTGCTTGATTTGCCATGCATAGGAAAATATATCAACGTTTTAATTCTCTCTCTCTCTCTCTCTCTCTCTCTTCTCTCTCTCTCTCTCTCTCTCTCTCTCTCTCTCTCTCTCTCTCTCTCTCTCTCTCTCTCTCTCCTCTCTCTCTCTCTCTCTCTCTCTCTCTCTCTCTCTTTTCTTCTCTCTGTCTCTCTCTCTCTGTCTCTCTCTCTCTCTCTCTCTCTCTCTCTCTCTCTCTTCTCTCTCTCTCTCTCTCTCTCTCTCCCCTCTCTCTCTCTCTCTCTCTCTCTCTCTCTCTCTCTCTCTCTCTCTCTCTCTCTCTCTCTCTCTCTCTCCTCTCTCCTCTCTCTCTCCTCTCTCTCTCTCTCTCTCTCTCTCTCTCTCTCTCTCCTATCTCTCTCTCTCTCTCTCTTCTCCTCTCTCTCTCTCTCTCTCTCTCTCTCCTCTCTCTCTCTCTCCTCTCTCTTCTCTCTCTCTCTCATTGGAATAACGACATTGGTAAATATATATTTAACACTGAATGGCAATTCTCCGTATGAGTGTGTTGGTGTATGTGGGTGTGAGATTATCGACGAAAAACAAAAATACTAAGAAAAAGGATGATAGAAAGATCCCAACCTTTTATATATTATGAATACACGATATTTTTTTCTCCATTCAAGACTCGCTGTACAGTCTTTTATCGTCGGTTCGTTCGCCTTTAAGTAAAAATACGAGACTCCATGAAATTCAAGACACAAACACGTGGATAAAAATGTAGGAGGTGTTTTATGTGTGGGAACTGTGGTGTGGAAGGTGTGGTATTGCGAGGACGTGAGGAGGAATGTGGAAATGGTGAGATGGAGGAGATGAGGGTGGTGTGGATGTGGATGTGGATGAAGTGGAGACAGATAAGGAGGAGGAGGAGGAGCAAAAGGAGGCAGAGTATTTTTTTCAGGAAGGTAACGATGGTGCTTTAGTTATTATGTTGTACTTTATTATAAGATGGTTTTAGAGTGAGGCAGAGGCAGAAAGAGAAAGACAGACACAGGTTTCAGAGAGAGACAAACAGAAGAAGAAAGATAGAGACAGGTTTTAGAGAGAGGCAGAGACAAGTTTTAGAGACAGACAGAATGAAAAAGACAGACAAGTTTTTGAGTGAGACAGACAGAAGAAGAAATACAGACAGGTTTTGAGTGAGAGATACAGAAGGAGTAGACAGAGGTTTTAGAGTGAGACAGAGACAGAGACAGGCAGACAGGCAGTAGGTATGAGTGGATGGATTAAGAAGGATTAAGGAGTATGCCCGCCTGAAGTAGGGAAGAGGGGATAAAGTAAAGAGAAAGGCTTAAATTAAATTGGGCGAGGGTGATTATGCAGCCGTGTGTGTATGAACTAGAATAGAATATAGAAGTGGACAGCAGGAAAACAGAGCTCAGTGCCTTACCTGGGTGGCGGAAGTGCATGAAGATGAAGTGTAGAAGGAAGAGAAGAGGCAAGGAAGATGAAGCGTAGAAGGAAGAGAAGAGGCAAGGAAGATGAAGCGTAGAAGGAAGAGAAGAGGCAAGGAAGATGAAGCGTAGAAAGAAGAGAAGAGGCAAGGAAGATGAAGCGTAGAAGGAAGAGAAGAGGCAAGGAAGATGAAGCGTAGAAAGAAGAGAAGAGGCAAGGAAGATGAAGCGTAGAAAGAAGAGAAGAGGCAAGGAAGATGAAGCGTAGAAAGAAGAGAAGAGGGAAGGAAGATGAAGCGTAAAAAGAAGAGAAGAGGCAAGGAAGATGAAGCGTAGAAGGAAGAGAAGAGGCAAGGAAGATGAAGCGTAGAAAGAAGAGAAGAGGGAAGGAAGATGAAGCGTAGAAAGAAGAGAAGAGGCAAGGAAGATGAAGCGTAGAAAGAAGAGAAAGGAAAGGGAAGATGAAGCGTAGAAAGAAGAGAAGGGGGAAAGGAAGATTAAAGCGTAGAAGGAAGAGAAGAGGCAGGAAGATGAAGCGTAGAAGGAAGAGAAGAGGCAAGGAAGATAAAGCGTAGAAGGAAGAGAAGAGGCAAGGAAGATGAAGCGTAGAAGGAAGAGAAGAGGGAAGGAAATAAAGCTTAGAAGGAAGAGAAGAGGGAAGGAAGATGAAGCGTAAAAAGGAAGAGAAGAGGGAAGGAAGATGAAGCGTAGAAGGAAGAGAGAGGGAAGGAAGATGAAGCTTTAGAAGGAAGAGAAGAGGGAAGGAAGATGAAGCGTAGAAGGAGAGAAGGGGGAAAGGAAGATGAAGCGTAGAAGGAAGAGAAGAGGGAAGGAAGATGAAGCATAGGAAGGAAGAAAAGAGGGAAGGAAGATGAAGCGTAGAAGGAAGAGAAGAGGCAAGGAAGATTGAAGCGTAAAAGGGAAAAGAGAAGAGGAAAGGAAAGATGAAGCGTAGAAAGAAGAGAAAGCAGGAAGATGAAGCGTAGAAGGAAGAGAAGAGGCAAGGAAGATGAAGCGTAGAAGGAAGAGAAGAGGCAAGGAAGATGAAGGTAGAAGGAAGAGAAGAGGGAAGGAAAAAAGAAGCGTAGAAGGAAGAGAAGAGGCAAGGAAGATGAAGCGTAGAAAGAAGAGAAGAGGCAAGGAAGATGAAGCGTAGAAGGAAGAGAAGAGGCAAGGAAGATGAAGCGTAGAAGGAAGAGAAGAGGGAAGGAAGATGAAGCGTAGAAGGAAGAGAAGAGGGAAGGAAGATGAAGCGTAGAAGGAAGAGAAGAGGGAAGGAAGATGAAGCGTAGAAAGAAGAGAAGAGGGAAGGAAGATGAAGCGTAGAAGGAAGAGAAGAGGCAAGGAAGATGAAGCGTAGAAGGAAGAGAAGGGGGAAGGAAGATGAAGCGTAGAAGGAAGAGAAGAGGCAAGGAAGATGAAGCGTAGAAGGAAGAGAAGAGGCAAGGAAGATGAAGCGTAGAAGGAAGAGAAGAGGCAAGGAAATTGAAGCGTAGAAGGAAGAGAAGAGGCAAGGAAGATGAAGCGTAGGAGGAAGAGAAGAGGCAAGGAAGATGAAGCGTAGAAAGAAGAGAAGAGGCAAGGAAGATGAAGCGTAGAAATAAGAGAAGAGGCAAGGAAGATGAAGCGTAGAAAGAAGAGAAGAGGCAAGGAAGATGAAGCGTAGAAAGAAGAGAAGAGGCAAGGAAGATGAAGCGTAGAAAGAAGAGAAGAGGCAAGGAAGATGAAGCGTAGAAGGAGAGAAGAGGGAAGGAAGATGAAGCGTAGAAGGAAAAGAGAAGGGGGAAAAGGAAGATGAAGCGTAGAAGGAAGAGAAGAGGGAAGGAAGATGAAGCGTAGAAGGAAGAGAAGAGGGAAGGAAGATGAAGCGTAGAAGGAAGAGAAGAGGGAAGGAAGATGATGCGTAGAAGGAAGAGAAGAGGGAAGGAAGATGAAGCGTAGAAGGAAGAGAAGAGGGAAGGAAGATGAAGCGTAGAAGGAAGACTTTGACTTTTTTTTTTTGACTTATTGTTTTATTGGCCTCCATGATACAATACTTTTTTTATTCATTTTACATAAGTAAGGCATGAAGCCTAGGTCTGTTGAGCGCAAGCTCCTATACAGACCTGTTGCTTAAAGTAATCGTCCAGACCATTTCATCATTCCTGATTTAATGCAATCAAATCATAGCCATTAACGAGTATATCAACAACACGTCGTCACTTTTTGTATCCAGTCAGCCGTTTTAAATAATCCGCAATCCAAAAACTGCAAATTCCCCGAGTTTTCAAAACGCTCTCAAGGTTTGCAGACGCTCAGGCTCAGGCTCGGTGACGCAGCATCAGGGGGGCTCATCTTCCCGCGCTGATCAGAGAGGCACGTAAACACAGAGATAAATATAGTTTCTTGAAGATATTTTGGGGGTTCTGATAGATTTTTTTTGCTATATGCCACATGCATGCCCTCCTTTATGGCTGCAGCAAGACAGCTGTGCCTTTCGAGAAAAGTTTGCCCCACGGAAAGGAGTGGCGTGTGTAGGGTGATACACGCCTATAGTGTGTTGGGGCGGGCAGTTGTGTTGAGAAACGGCGCCCCCCCGTAAGACTGACTCAGTCCAACACTATACCAGACCAGGTGGCCCTGTTAGACAGGGACGCCAGGGCTGGCAGCAGCGGTGGACCACCACGACTGTGAGGCTTTGGGGCCCCTTAACAAGACCAAGTAAACCCGTTGTGGAGTGGGCGTGCCCTGTGGTGAGAGAACCCTGTGTTGGTGTGGCTGTCACACTTTCTGCCTTCCCGCCCGCATATTTTTTCCCAAATCTATGCTGAGTTAATGCTAGTATGTGGTTCCGAGTAATGACGTTTGACTGTAGCTCCAAAACTAACCATAGGATTTTCTCGAAAGTACCTTCATTGTGATTCCCACACACACATGGTTTAATCTTATATACCAATCCATGTTTTGGAGAAGTGCCAGGTCCTCCTGCTGAACCTCAGGCTCTGCTAACACCTGTTCATCCACCTCGTACTCGGGCTCAAACATAGGATTCCATGACAATCTGAGGTTCGTTTTCCTCATAGTATACGCGACCAGCGTCATTTCTTTCGGTTTCAGATTGAGCATCGTTCTCTAGATGTCACAGCGACAGATTCACTGTCTGACACCGAAGTACAATCGCTCATCATAACATTTGCCGACAGGTGTCAGACAGAGTGTCTGCGGGCGTCCCTGTTCTGACGTCATCAATAACAATCGTAGCCCTGTTGGAGGGAAGATTTTTTTTTTTCGCGCGCTTTTTACAAAAGTCGTGTTTTTACGGAAATAAGGCCTGGAAATCAATTATTTTTGGTGGATTAGGTGTTTTGAATGACATTCAACATAATTCGGCAAAAAAAATTGGGTCTGGACGATTACTTTAAGATATACAAAAACGTGTTTAGCAAGTGGATTTAGGCCATTGGCTAACAAATATATACAATTTTAATAACTGACATTATAAATTAATATATACGTACATACGTATATACCTATATACACATACATGCATACATATACATACACACGTGCAACATACCTACACGTACACATACCTTTATGCGCACACACAGACACCTACATACCCATAAATTTACACACACCCAAACATACTTACACATTAACACAGTGTAATATACAAGTACACACTCACATAATGAATCCATGCATACCTACAGAATGACTTAGTGTGTATAACTTTGAAGCAACAATTTCTTGAGTTTATGTTTGAAGGATATTTGAGTTGTGGAATTTTTTATTTCTGCTGGTAAACTATTCCATAATTTGACACCTCTGACTGAAACATTTTGCTGAGCATGAGTAGTCCTGCAACGTGGTATTCGTAACTGTAATGACCTTGTAGCAAAAGTATGTGAAATGTAGTGAAAACCGTTATCAACAGGATACACATGTAATGATTTATAAACAAATAAGTTTGATTGTAGAGATATTATATCAGACAGTTTGAGTAACTGGTGGTCTCGAAATAGTGGGTTGGTGTGCTCATATCGTGACTTATAAAACATAACACGTATTAACTTTTTTTGAGAAATAAATAGATTATCCACTTATGTTTTATATGCTCCCCCCCAAATTGTTGAACAATACAGTAGATATTGATATCCTAGTGATGAATATTTGAATAATACACTCAAAAGTGATACTGCTACGAATTTTATATAAAACGCCAGTTAATTTAGATATTTTAGTACATAATTGATTTATTTGTGATCTCCATGTTAATTTATTGTCAATGGTTATACCTAGAAATTTATATGCTTCAACTTTACACAAGGATAAATAATTTATTTTTACGTCAATATGGGCTGCACTAGTCATTAGAGGGTGGGATACCATGTAGCATGTTTTAGAGATGTTCAGTGTTAGTTCATTGCTATTTTATCCAGTTAGATACATTAATTAACTCTGAGGTTAGTCATATTCTCTATTTCACCAAGATCTTGTCCGCTGAATATATATGGAGGTGTCCATCAGCAAAAAGCAAACTTCAATTTAATTACTACAACGTAAAATGGTCATTGATATAGATATGAAACAAAACCTGGGCCTAAACTGAAACCTTGTGGTACACCTATCAGATTGATTCATGTGAAATGCTAGAATTATTATATACAGTGTATTGTCTTCTAGTGGCTTAAGTAGCTGTTGAACCAGTCATGTGCCGGACCACGAATGCCATAATTTTCATTTCTCTAATAAATAGGATTGAGAGATGGTGTCAGCAACGCTTTTGATAAGTCACAAAATAAAGAGAAGAGGGAAGAGAAGAGGGAAGGAAGATGAAGCGTAGAGGAAGAGAAGAGGGA
>JACEEZ010002655.1:122500-125000 GCA_016584305.1 Chionoecetes opilio
CCACCACCCTTATTCATAACAACCGCCCTCACCTACACCTTCACACCCATGGAGGTAGTATATGCCCATACTACCTCCCGCCTCACGCCGGAAGGTCCTCAAGGCTCTGCGTCATGAATGTTTTCTCGACCAGATAATTTTTTAACCCAGTAAGGCAAGCCAAGTCACCTTAAGCCGAGGGACACGACGCCATGGACAAGGGTTTCTTTTGCCGCTGAAGTAACTGGAGCTGGGCGTGAAGGGGACATGAGCTGGGTGAGTCCACGCCCCGCCCCTCTCACCCACTTGGCGCCGGTGATTGGACATCCTCGTTGGCAGGAGGGGCACTTCAAAAATCAGGGGAGAAAGACGGTTTTGTCTGCATTCTTTGTCCTAACTTGTACCAGCAAGTTTCTAATTATACCCGCGGGAGGGCATGGTGGAGGGAGGGAAAGCCGCCTCAGTCTGCCCTGCGGCCCACCAACCCTCCGCAGCCTGTGGTTCTGCTCCCACCCAGTCCATCACACCTCGACAGCCACGCTCCACCACACTCCTCCACACTCCTCCTGTAGGTCTGTGCTTCACGTCCAGGCAAGATGACATTCTGGCAGGAAAACTACGGCTTCGTGAAGGACGTGTACGACTTCCGCCTTCAGAAGTACCAGGAATGGATGGACAACCTGGAGGGCATCGTGTCCAAGGTCATGGCACCCAACGCTCAGTACACCTCCAAGGAATTCAAGATGATCCAGGATAATCTGGCTGTGAGTATTTACCGGGTCAAGACAAAGCCTTTCGTTATCCCACCGCCGCTCATCCGTCATCCTTCCCCTCCCTCAAAGCCAAGACCTTCCCCTCCCTGGCCCTCAGGTTTGTTGCGAGGTGCTTCGAGGCCCTTCCACTCAATCACGAAGGAAGTGAAAGGAAACAAAACTTGCACCTAAATCAGCGATGTGAACTTTTGCATTTCAAGTAAACCATAATACAGCGCGTCTCCGTGGAAACAAAATTGAAAATGGTAGAACTAATAATATTTTTACTATGAAATTACTTGAACTACGTCCGTCAGCATCAGTAATTAGGATTATTATTATTATTATTAGGATAAAGGATTTATTAGGATGAAGGATTTTCCGTTATGAACTCCAGGAAAGATTAATAAGAGAAGTCGTCATGGTTCGGCCAACTCTTCGTGCACGTTTAATCCGTAGTGCCGCCAAGACCGAACGACCTCATCCGAATGTCTCCCAGTTTTACCTTCCTGAATTGAGGACAGAAAAAGCTACAAGACTGTTTATTTAATTGTCAGGCTAACTTAGGATATAACCAAGCCGTATCAGACGTTTCTCATCACTGAAATAATACACATAGTCCTTCTCTTATGTTATAATTAATGTATCACTTTGTTAGGGAGCCTGACCTACACCTTTCAACGCGCTGTCACAAGATCTTCGAGAAACCAATCTTAAATTAACGACCTTTTGAGGAATGATGACTAATACATTTCCTTACCAGGCTCCATGATAAACTCTGGAATTCTCTCTCTGTTTCTATTTTTCCACCTTCCTATGACTTAAATATTTTCATGAGAGGAGTAACAAGATACCTCATGAACTAAATGGGCCCACCCCCCTTTTTATATTTTTGTACCGTCTTCTTTATAGGGACTGAAAATTTGCGGGCTTTTTATTACTCCTTTAATTTTTTCCCTTGGCCAGTCCTTTGTGATGTAAAAAAAAGATACAAGTACTGTAACTCTGAGCTTTTTTGAACTGATAAATATCCAATCCTCCCCTGCTGCCTGCACTAACTCTAACTTCAGTCCCTCACTCATACACACTAACACACCAGGAATCAGAGGTATTAGTTTATTACTATAATTTTTTTCTTCATATTCCTAGTGTCGTATTGATTTACATCCATATTTTCTTTTTCTTGTACATATGCTCCCAGAACAAAACACCACCACACACACACACACACACCACACACACACACACACACACAACACACCCCACACAACACACACACACACACACACACACCACACACACACACACAACACACCACACACACACACACACACACACACACACACACACCACACAACACACACACACACACACACACACCACACACACACACACACACACACACACACAGTATCTCCCTTCCAAGAACCCCACAAATCACCCACATCACCTTACTTTACCTGCCACTTACGCTAATGACGACGTCCTCCAGGTGGCGCTGCTCTCACACACACAACACACACACACACAGACACACAACACAACACAACACACCAAACACACACAACACACACACACACACACACACACACACACACACACACACACACACACACACACACACAACACACACACACACACATTTCATACAAACCACCGCACCACACACACACACACACACACACACACACACACACACACACACACACACACACACACACACACACACACACACACACCACACCACACCACACACCACACACACACAC
>JACEEZ010002655.1:130000-135000 GCA_016584305.1 Chionoecetes opilio
TCTCTCTCTCTCTCTCTCTCTCTCTCTCTCTCTCTCTCTCATAGTATCGTAGAATTTAATTTGACGGCCGTGTTTTCTTGTTTTTTATGCTCCTTCATCTCATTTACCCTCTTGTATCCCTTTGTTTTATGTTTTTTCCTCTTTCAGACCTTTTTTTTCTCAACCACATTCCTCTTTTTCCTCATCAACATCACTGCAACCAACACCACCCATTCACCACAACCAACACCACTACCACCACCACAACCACCACCAGCACCACCCATTCACCACAACCAACACCACCCATTCACCACAACCACCACCACAACCACCACCAACACCACCCACTCACCACAACCAACACCACTCACTCACCACTATGCCACCACCACCCACTTACCACAACCAACACCACTCACTCACCACAACCACCACCACTCACTCACCACAACCAACACCACTCACTCACCACTACACCACCACCACCCACTCACCACAACCGCCACCACTCACTTATCACAACCAAACACCACTCACTCACCACAACCACCACCACTCACTCACCACAACCACCACCACTCACTCACCACAACCAACACCACTCACTCACCACTACACCACCACCACCCACTCACCACAACCACCACCACTCACTTATCACAACCAACACCACCCACTCATCACAACCAACACCACTCACTCACCACTATGCCACCACCACCCACTTACCACAACCAACACCACTCACTCACTACAACCACCACCACTCACTTACCACAACCAACACCACTCACTCACCACTACACCACCACCACCCACTCACCACAACCGCCACCACTCCACTTGCCACAACCAACACCACTCACTCACCACTACACCACCACCACCCACTCACCACAACCGCCACCACTCACTTACCACAACCGCCACCACTCACTCACCACAACCACCACCACTCACTCACCACAACCAATACCACTCACTCACCACAACCGCCACCACTCACTTACCACAACCAACACCACTCACTCACCACAACCACCACCACCCACTCACCACAACCAACACCACTCACTCACCACAACCGCCACCACTCACTCACCACAACCAACACCACTCACTCACCACAACCGCCACTACTCACTTACCACAACCAACACCACTCACTCACCACAACCACCACCACTCACTTCACCACAACCAACACCACTCACTCACCACTACACCACCACCACCCACCACCACACAACCAATACCACCCACTCACCACAACCACCACCACACACTCACCACAACCAACACCACTCACTCACCACTACACCACCACCCACTCACCACAACCACCACCACTCACTGGCCACAACCAACACCACTCACTCACCACAACCACCACCACTCACTCACCACAACCAACACCACTCACTCACCACTACACCACCACCACTCACTCACAACAACCACCACCACTCACTCACCACAACCAACACCACTCACTCACCACAACCACCACCACTCACTCACCACAACCAACACCACTCACTCACCACTACACCACCACCACTCACTCACAACAACCACCACCACTCACTCACCACAACCAAGACCACTCACTCACCACAACCAAGACCACTCACTCACAACAACCACCACCACTCACTCACCACAACCAACACCACTCACTCACCACAACCAACACCACTCACTCACAACAACCACCACCACTCACTCACCACAACCAAGACCACTCACTCACCACAACCAAGACCACTCACTCACCACAACCAACACCACTCACTCACCACAACCAACACCACTCACTCACAACAACCACCACCACTCACTCACCACAACCAAGACCACTCACTCACCACAACCAAGACCACTCACTCACTGCCACATCTGACACCACTGCCGCATCTCTTCTTTTTCATTCTCAAAAAACCTCTTAATCGTAGTGTTTTGCTCTGCTTCCCGTCCTCTGATTTCCTTCCTCTGATATTTTTTTGTGTGTATTCTTACTTTCTCAGTATTAGATATTCTTGGATATTCTCGCTTGTGTTTTATTGTACACTAGCCGCAAAGCCGCCCTCCGGGCGGACTTTTTGGCTAGCTCCTGCGGAGGACTATTGGTGGGCTTTCGGCCCACCAAACACAGACTCTCCAGATAGCCCCTTCTAGCTTTCCTGAAATCATGGATGTAGAAATGTATGTATTAACGCCAACCTATTCACATCACCCCCAACCCATTCACTCACCCATTACCCATCACCCCCCACCCATTCACTCACCCATTACCCACCACCTCCCACCCATTCACTCACCCATTATCCATCACCACACACCCATTCACTCACCCATTACTCATCACCCCCCATCTATTCCCTCACCCATCACCCATCACCCCCACCCATTCACTCACCCATCACCCCACACCCATTACCCATCACCCCACCCATTCACTCACCCATTACCCATCACCCTACATCAAGGTTTCCTCAATTCTCGCAACCCAATTTTTTTTCACAATTCTCGCTAATAGGCTGCTAAAAAAAAAAAAAAAAAAAAAAAAAAAAAAAGATCAGATTATCTCATAAATGGGCTTAAAACCTTCCCCTGCTCAAGCCGGTTCCAAAACTGTGCCATATGAGGGGATTCCGCCTCAGGGGGCGGCACCTGGAGCGGACACACACACACACACACACACACACACACACACACACACACACACACACACACACACACACACACACACACGCACACACACACACACACACTTTCGCTTATATTATTATAGATAGGTTTTTTTCGTTTCTTGGGTTAAATGTCATCACTGTCTTCGTTAGGATAAGAAATAGAGTATTTTTTCATATCTTGAAATAATAATCTTTCGTTGGATTTTTGGTTATACTTTTGATTCTCAGTATTAAGTAAATTATTTAGTCATTGTATGTAATATTTTTTTTCAGAGACGGATAGGGAAAGAGAAAATGTGTGTGTGTGTGTGTGTGGTGTGTGTGTGTGTGTGTGTGTGTGTGTGTGTGTGTGTATTTGTGTGTGATGTACGTATGTTTGCATCGGTATCGACTACTGATATCATCCTATTTTAATGGAAAGTTGACAAAAACAGAATTATCACAGCACCAACACCTGACGGATGACGCCGCGGCCTCGTTTGGGTCAGAAGCAGCACCGAAAAAATATAATATATATTTTACACTGACCTGAAAATTTGAGTTAAGAATTTAATTATGTATGTCACTAAAGTTGAGCAAGTCATCCACATGCATGGGGGAGTGAGAGTCTGAACACACACACACACACACACACACACACACACACACACACACACACACACACACACACACACACACACACACACACACACACACACACACACACACACACACACACACACACACACACACACACACACACACACACACACACACACACACACACACACACACACACACACAAGGGATCAATAGTTTCAAACAGAAAGTCAGGCCGTCGTACCGTCGTTAAAATCTTTTTCTTTGTAGCTTCGCCGTAAGGAAAAACATTTTATCTTCACACAGAAAGTCTATCAAACGAATATTGTTACACCGGTCTTTGCGACCCCGCCGTTCCCGAGGCAGTGGAGGAGTTGCTGTAGGAAAAGTTATGTCTTGTTAGCTCCATCACTTTCTTTTTATATGTCGTATCCTGAGTACACAACAGGACACTAGCCCTTCACCAGAACACATTTTTCTCTCCCCTCCCCATCCCACATCTTCTTTTCCACAGTCGACAACCCCCTCACACACACACACACACACACACACACACATACATACAGACAAACATAGACTTATCACCCGAATGAAAGACTTTTATTTGCTCTTCCCTCATGTTCATCGAAGCTCATATCAAAAGATACCTTTGTTCCTTTTTAGTACTCTGATTTTTCTTCCCCGAAAGCAAACAATCCATTCGGTGCCGTCGTGAGGGCGAGCGAGGGGAGGGAGGTGGTAAGGAGACCTGCGCCAAGGAGGGAATCAAGAGTCAGAAAGTAACATCCCGACGAATACAAGAGAAAAATAGTATTCGGGTTTTAAAAGACGGGGATGTTTGCTTTCCATCGAAGTCCCCATCGCGTGTATAGGAGAAAAGGGTGGAGAGAGGGAGGGGAAAGCGACCTAGAATTTGGCTGAGAATTGAGAGATAAGAAGAGGGGGAAAACGTGAAGGAGATCTAACAAGAAAACTGTATCTCCAATTATTTTCTTTCCTTTGAAAACACAATTATCCAAAGGAATTACCACGGACAGCACGGCGATTGTTCTTGTGTCTACGAAGCGTAAATATTTCAGTGTACTAATGAGGATGAGCAGCCGGCCTGGGAAAAAATAAGCCTTGGGAGGGATATGGCCTTGAAGAGTATGGATGGGCTTAACGGGAAGGACGAGACTTAACAGAGGAGAGACGGCACTTTGACGGGAAGGAACAAGACTAAAGCCCGGTTCCCACCCTCCCGCTTGTACGGCCGCCATACAACAACAATAACGTCACAATGACGTCACAACAAAGTCTACCGCACCGCCGTACCGCTGTACGGCCGCCGTACAAAGTTAAATTCAAGTCATCTCTCCCGCTCGGCGGTGTCCGCTCGAGCTGAGTTGCCAACTGTGCCCAGTTACCACAAATACCACTCAAGCGGTGATGATGGTGACGTCATTGTTGTTGTATAGCGGCCGTACAAGCGGGATGGTGGGAACCGGGCTTTAACGGAAGAGAGACGGCGCACTGACGGGAAGGAACAAGACTTAACGGAGGAGAGATGGCACATTGACGGGAAGGAACAAGACTTAACGGAGGAGAGATGGCACATTGACGGGAAGGAACAAGACTTAACGGAGGAGAGATGGCACATTGACGGGAAGGAACAAGACTTAACGGAGGAGAGACGGCACATTAACGGGAAGGAACAAGACTTAAGCCCGGTTCCCACCATCCGGCTTGTACGGCCGCCATACAACA
>JACEEZ010002655.1:140000-142500 GCA_016584305.1 Chionoecetes opilio
AAAGCTAGGTACTGAAAGGGCTCGTTCCGTATTTCTATGTTTCTGTGTTCTTTTAATTCTTGTACATCCCCCCTCTTCTATGTAATCTCCCCCCCTCCCTTTTCTTTAATAAACTTGTAAACATGTAAATTGAATGGCTTCATGTCACACACTGCTAACCCTTATCTTGTACGCCCGACAGACACATCCAAGGATTGGGAGAAGTACGATGAGCTTCGCGCCAACATTAACGATCCTCTGGAGAAGCTGGAGAGTGAGCTGAAGCGCTACAGGAAGTTCTACGACCCCGTGATGGGCGGCAAGAAGCTGGCTCAAAAGAAAGGTGTCTTAGAAGAGAACAAAAAGTCCGCTGACGAGATGTTTGAAGGTATCCAGATTTGTTACAAGACTATTATTGTGCTCGCCGGGGAGGACAAGAAGGAATTCCTCGACAGGGAGGTGAGAACACTGAGCTGATAACCCTTCTCCTATATATTTTTTAGCATCCCGTTAAATGTTCCCTTTTATAGCATGTTTATGATTTTTTTTTCTCACCCGGTCGGCTGTTTGCGAGTTGACCTCAATCAGTTGACATAAGCAAAGCGACAAAGAGATAAAAGGATAAGCTGTGCTCAGTGATGTGGGTTTCATACATGAATTAACGCAAGTGGATGAGATGAGTTCTTGGTTTCTCCATCCTTCTTTCTTTCTTCTCCACTAATTCTTACCCGCGCCAGGTGGCTGAGGTGCGGGAGAAGAGGACCGTGATTGATAAGTGTACCGAAACGCTGACAAAGCTTCAAGAATTCAACGACGCGCTGTCCAAGGCGGTGAATCACGGCAAGGATCTCGAGGACTGGGCCGGCCCTGCCAACAAGAAGCTGAAGGAGATCACCACTGATCCTGACATGAGTCCTGAAGACCGCGTGAAGGAGATCCTTATCCTTCAGGAGCAAGCCAATGAGAGGCTGCCACAAGTTGATCCTCTTGACGAAGAGTACAAGAAGCTCCTCACAGGTAAGGACAAACAAAGTAACAGACGCAGAAACCCAACACTTATGTTACGACATATGAGCGGGAAAGTTGTATACGTAGAGAAAAGTTTTTAATTTGGGTAGTCTCTTAAATGTGCAATCATGCCTAATGTATTTTTCCTTCCATGATGACAGAAGCCTTTTTATTCTTTCTTTCTTAACCTGATGCAAACCTCCAACCCTTTTCCATTATTCCTTCCCATCAATTTCCAATCCTCTCCTACCCGCCATGCCAGCACCACCCAATCATGCTTCCCTATCCCATCCACCATCCCTCCACCACCCAATCATGTTTCCCTACCCATCCACCATCCCTCCACCACCCAATCATGTTTCCCTACCCATCCACCATCCCTCCACCACCCTATCGTGTTTCCCTATACCCTCTCTCCCCTCCTTCGTGGTCCCCTCCCGGCGCCTTCCCTCTGCAGGTCCTGTGTTGTGCTGTGCCAGGTCGCGGCTCGAGAAACGATGGTGCTGAACTTAAAGTAAGTGGGAAGAATTATTCAAGATGACCTGCCACGCC
Organism: Chionoecetes opilio; assembly: GCA_016584305.1. NCBI lineage: Eukaryota > Metazoa > Arthropoda > Malacostraca > Decapoda > Majidae > Chionoecetes > Chionoecetes opilio. The sequence continues at coordinate 141,540 of JACEEZ010002655.1, forward strand.
TAACCCTGCTGACCTGACGTATTCATATGCTTTCAGTATGCATTTATTATTTTTTGTTTCTTTTCCGTTCCCGTGACAACTCATCGCCTGCAGCCTCTCTAGGGTTTTTTTCTTCAACAAACCGATTACTTGTATCCATTTTTATTTATTTCTGACTATTTATGAATTTATGTTAAACCACTATTTATGTTCAGATAATTATTTCAGTTTCTAATTCGTTGTTTTCGCTTTTTATTCTTTCATTTGTGTGTGTAAACCTCTAATCAACTTATAACACAATAACTTTTTCATTAGAGTGCAAAAAATTATATCACTGAATTGCATTAGTTTGTTCAGGTTGTTGTTTCAGTCACACGGTAATTAACACCCGGAAAATAAACAGCAATACAGGAACAGAATCGTGCATCTCATTAAGAACGTTAGGTAGGAGTCTATTTTCATGGCGCTGACTCAATGGTCGTGGCGGCGGTGTGGGTGTGTGCGGCCCTTTCACTGCGTCACGCCCGAACCCCGTCACCAACTTGTTATTTCCTGGTCTTGGTGTTGTGTAGGGCTGCGAGGATCCCTTGAGGAACACTATGAACCCTCGTGATGTAACTTGTTATCTCTCTTCCTCCTTCCTTCGGGATGCTTCGGTGACTCCAGAGATATCAAGAACATTCAGATGATTAGAAAACGCAATTTCAGATTGCGTTTTTAGGTGGAATGTGATATCAAAGTCAATATTATTCCAACTTTATATTTCTGAAGTAAATGATTACAGACTCGAAAATATCAAGTTTACTACTCCTTTCTACCCAACATGGACAGTGTATCGTTGGAGCGACGACACACACACACACCACAATAGTTAACCGGTATTGCATTCGGCGGACCAGTACTAATTCCTTGCGCTTCCCGTCTTACCACAGAGGAGGATATGGAAAAGTCTGAGACGGCCAAGAACACCGTGCAGACGTGG
>JACEEZ010002655.1:147500-162500 GCA_016584305.1 Chionoecetes opilio
GAGAGAGAGAAGAGAGAGAGAGAGAGGAGAGAGAGATGAGAGAGGGAGAGAGAGAGAGAGAGAGAGAGAGAGAGAGAGAGAGAGAGAGAGAGAACTTGTCAACATAGCATTAAGTTAATAATTGATGAAAATTGCCCATAGCTTATCCACGAGGTAATATAGGCAGTGATGGTAGTGTATTACGATCAAGAATAGAAAGTGGGGTATATCTACCTTGTGTGTGCGGTGTATGTGTGTGTGTGTATGTGTGTGTGTGTAATGGGCTGAAGGTGGTAGATGAGCCTTGGTGCTTGTATGGTCACACGGGACGTCACCTGAGACCTCCAAGGGACCTGCTTTGTGTGGCAGTACTATGTGGTAAACTGTGTGTGTCTGTGTAAATTCTCTCTCTCTCTCTCTCTCTCTCTCTCTCTCTCTCTCTCTCTCTCTCTCTCTCTCTCTCCTCTCTCTCTCTCCTCTCTCTCTCTCTCTCTCTCTCTCTCTCTCTCTCTCTCTCTCTCTCTCTCTCTCTCTCTCTCTCTCTCTCTCTCTCTCTCTCACGGTAGTACCTTTCACCGGTAATTGATTAGTTTCGTCTGATTGATATTACAAGCTAGCAGTGCCTACCTACGTATTTCCATAAGTTATTTCGCCATCATAGGAGCGTGTTCAATATCCGCTTAATTGGCTGTACATTGCCAAGCAACCCCTTCATCCGCCTCACAGTTCGACAAAGAACAATATACACGCGACAGTATCAGTTGTATGTCCTTCATTTCCGAACAGTAGTGACGCACCGCACAGAGGTACTTACAAAGGATACATGCAATAATAGAACAACAGCATTAAAGGATAGATGATTACTGAGCATGACAAGAAACACTTCAATGAGTCGTCTACTATTCACTTGTTTAGCTTTTATATACACCAATGCAAGATCAATTGACTTTTATTAGATAGATAGATTTAATTTATAGATAGATGATCAATTAATCTTGCACCAATGCCTTTCTGTTTATCTACTCTTGTATACTGGACGGGTCAAATATACAAGTTTACAAGTTAATTATAGAAAAGGGGGGAGGAGATTACATAGAAGGGGGGGGAAGATTACATAGAAGGGGGGGAAGATTACATAGAAGGGGGGAGGAGATTACATAGAAGGGGGAGGAGATTACATAGAAGGGGGGGAAGATTACATAGAAGGGGGGGAAGATTACATAGAAGGGGGGAGGAGATTACATAGAAGGGGGAGGAGATTACATAGAAGGGGGGGGGAAGATTACATAGAAGGGGGGGAAGATTACATAGAAGGGGGGAGGAGATTACATAGAAGGGGGGAGAAGATTACATAGAAGGGGGGGAAGATTACATAGAAGGGGGGAGGAGATTACATAGAAGGGGGGAGAAGATTACATAGAAGGGGGGAAGATTACATAGAAGAGGGGGAGATTACATAGAAGGGGGGGAAGATTACATAGAAGGGGGGGAAGATTACATAGAAGAGGGAGATTACATAGAAAGGGGGGGAAGATTACATAGAAGGGGGGGAAGATTACATAGAAGGGGGGAAGATTACATAGAAGGAGGGGGGAAGATTACATAGAAGAGGGAGATTACATAGAAAGGGGGGGAAGATTACATAGAAGGGGGGGAAGATTACATAGAAGGGGGGGAAGATTACATAGAAGGAGGGGGGAAGATTACATAGAAGAGGAGATTACATAGAAAGGGGGGAAGATTACATAGAAGGGGGGGAAGATTACATAGAAGGAGGGGGGACAGATTACATAAAAGGGGGGGAAGATTACATAGAAGGGGGGGAAGATTACATAGAAGGGGGGGAAGATTACATAGAAGGGGTGGAAGATTACATAGAAGGGGGAGGAGATTACATAGAAGGGGGGGGAGATTACATAGAAGGGGGGGGAGATTACATAGAAGGGGGGGAGATTACATAGAAGGGGGGGAGATTACATAGAAGGGGGGGAAGATTACATAGAAGGGGGGGGGAAGATTACATAGAAGGGGGAAGATTACATAGAAGGGGGGGAAGATTACATAGAAGGGGGGGAAGATTACATAGAAGGGGGGAAGATTACATAGAAGGGGGGCGAAGATTACATAGAAGGGGGGGAAGATTACATAGAAGGGGGAAGATTACATAGAAGGGGGGGAGATTACATAGAAGGGGGGAAGATTACATATAAGGGGGGGGAAGATTACATAGAAGGGGGGGAAGATTACATAGAAGGGGGGAGATTACATAGAAGGGGGGGAAGATTACATAGAAGGGGGGAGATTACATAGAAGAAGGGGGGAAGATTACATAGAAGGAGGGGGGTCGCGACGCAGTGTAGGTGGGGTGGAGGAGTAAAGCAAAGATCTGCCGCACCCACACTAATGACCAGAAGTTATTTTCCTCACTTAAATTCTGGAGGAGATATATACGCCTCCCGCCTTTGTGTTCCGGGCTGCCTAATATGTCGTGCTGGGCTCACCTAATGAAACTCTGTGTGTGTGTGTGTATGTGTGTGTGTGTGTGTGTGTGTGTGTGTGTGTGTGTGTGTGTGTGTGTGTGTGTGTGTGTGTGTATATATTTGTTATTCAACCACGGTTTGATCTTGCGCTGGTCACGTAATCTCAAAATGTTACCCTCTCGAAATGAGCTTAGAGTTCTCAGAGACCGATCTTTGCGTTAAGCAAGGACCTCACACATCACACACACGCTATCCCATTGCTCAAGCGGGACAGTCACCGCCTGCATGTGTTGGTGAACAATACCTTGAGCGGGGATTGAACGCAGGATCACAACAGAGTTGCCCGACACGCCCTAGTCCACTGGTTTACGTGTATGTGTGTGTGTGTGTGGGTGGCGTGCCAAGAGAGAAAAGTGTGTGTGTGTGTGTGTGTGTGTGTGTGTGTGTGTGTATGTGTGACAGAGACTGGACACGCTCAGCTTCCCTCTGACAGCCTCTGCATTATCCCCGTAAATCCACATCCACCTGTCCGCGGTAATGATGAAACTCGACTCCCCCCCCCAAGACGTCCCCCTCGATACCCCCCACTACAAAGACGTCCCCCTCAATACGCCCCCCACACTAAGACGCTGCTCCCCGCGACCTCCTTCCCCTCCAAGACCCACCCTCGCAACCCCTTTAAGGAAGAGCTGCTTAAGAGGATCGGCAAGAGGGCTGACGTGTTTTTGTTAGTGTCGGTGAAGTATGACATTATTCGTGGCCAATGTCCAGTGAATGAAGTGAAATTGGAAGGAATTGTGCGCGTATTTCCTTGTGTCAGATTTGGATGTTTTAAGTGCTTCTCATTTTTTCTCATTATAGGATAGTGAATGTGATAGTGATAGTGTCTGTTAGATATGGAGTGATTCCGTAATATGTGGTTACTGGGTTAGACTTTTTGGGTAGTTAATAGGTAGTTGATGCAGTAACGACCGTCATGATAGGACCGAAGCCATTAAAAACCAACTGGACAATTGTTAAGTTGCATATCTTCATTTACGTACAATAATATTTTTTCATTGTCTTTTTTTTATCTTATTTTTCATCTTTTCATCTGTTTATCTTGCATTTACATATTCTTCATCTTTTTACATCGCTAGTAAAACAAGCGGTCATGCTAAAGTTGCGCACATATATTTTTCACAAACAAATATTAGAAACCCTGGAGCAGAAATTAGTATTTAGAAAAAATATTGAGCATACTTTGTTTTGTATCATTTTTGTTCTGGCGTTTTCTTCATTTCCTTTCTGCGGTTCCACTCTGCAGGGCACAAAGGAAGGAGGTTCTTAACACTCATCAGACTCCAATTTTACTTTCCGAAGACAAAGGTGCGTTGTGGACTTATTTTCTGTCTCAAACTCAAACGTGTCTCAGAAAGTGAAGACGAAAAAAGAAAACTATGTATACGAAACTTTTCTCCACCCAACAGTTCCTCCTTTCCTTTTCCATCCTTGCATTTCTCTTCATCCATCAATTTCCTTACTTTCTTCCCATCACTATCCCCTTTCACCGTAGTTCTCCTCGCCCTATACCTCCTCCATTCCTTTTCCATCCTTACATTCCTCTTCATCCATCAAATTCCTTACTTTCTTCCCTGCACGCTATCCCCTTTCACCATATCATTCATCTTCCCGTATCTAGTATCCTTCCCATCTTCCTTCTTGCTCCTTCTTTCTCCCCCTCTCCTCTTCGCCTCCCACCCCCATGCACCAAACTCTTGTATTCCTCCGGACTCAGTATCGGCGTGCAATATATTTCCGCGTGATGAGTTTATTGTTGGAGGGAGGAAGGCGGCGTGGCGGCGGCGCCTCGTTCATCTCCTGGAAATTACACACTCCAACATGCATCCAAATTTTTCCATCTTTTTGTTATGCCATATTTCCCTTGTTGGATGGGAGAGAGAGAGAGAGAGAGAGAGAGAGAGAGAGAGAGAGAGAGAGAGAGAGAGAGAGAGAGAGAGAGAGAGAGAGAGAGAGAGAGAGAGAGAGAGAGACCTATGGATGGATTTTCTATGCCATATTTTCATGGTTGGATGGGAAAGAGAGAGAGAGAGAGAGAGAGAGAAAAAGAGAGAGAGAGAGAGAGAGAGAGAGAGAGAGAGAGAGAGAGGAGAGAGAGAGAGAGAGAGAGAGAGAGAGAGAGAGAGACCTATGGGTGGACGTCGGCCTTGAATAAATAGATGGATGGATAGATAGATCAGCAGTTTGATATAGGTCCAACCGTTCTCGTGTTCTCGCCACACACTTCAGGAATATTTAGCGAAGTGGTCGAGTTCAAAGATAATAAAGTCGAAGTAATAAAGAGTAAATAAAGGTCGAGGTAATAAAATGCATCATAACGCGAATCATGAAGGTCACCGTAGGACGTTAAAGAGACAGGCGGGCAGGACGAGCCATGCCTCTCCCTTTAACCCTTTTTAACCCTTATGTACACGCGTCCTTGTAGCCATGACGTCAGGTGGGGAGGGGGGTTAGCTTGTCTGGAATTTAAAGCCACGTGGGGAATATTGACCTCTTCGATCTGGTAGCGTACATCAGAGGGGAGTGTGGCTAGGTCATGGTGTGTGTGTGTGTGTGTGTGTGTGTGTGTGTGTGTTCACGTTTGCCTGTGCGATGTGGACTTAAATTACCACAGAGACACTCACACATACTCTAGTTACAGTTAAGCAGTTTGGAAATTTCACCGTTTCCTTCAATGACGCTTTCCTTCCTAGCGAGGCAATAATATCAGAGGGTTGAGTGATGGAGAATGAGAAGTGAAAGGAAGAGAAGGAAGGATAAAAGATGAGGAAAAAGAAGAAAGAGACAAAGTAAGCGAAAAAAACGTGATATGCTTCTTCCTGTTTTCCTCCTCCTCCTCCTCCTCCTTCCTCCTCCTCCTCCTCCTCCTCCTCCTCCTCCTCCTTATTAGGCGTTATAATCTCGAAAGATCTCAAACCGAATAACCTAATTATAGAGGTAGTAAAAACTACTGCAAATAAATTGGTTGGCTTTATTGGACGAACTTTCAGTTTCAGAAGTCTGAAAGAAGTTATACTCACTTTTTGTAACTCGCTTTGTTCGCCCCACATCTAGAATACTGTGTGCAGTTCTGGTCACCTATTATAAAAAGGGACATAGATAAACTAGAAAAATACATGCGGCAGAGTAACCAAAATGATACCTAGATTGCGAAATAAAATCGTACGAAAATCGGCTCAAAGACTTAACTTATTCCCACTAACAAACGAAGGATAAGAGGTGACCTCATCGAAGTATTTAAATCTTCAACGGATTTACGAACGTAGTCCCAGAAAATCTTTTCACGCTAGACCGGTCAAGCTCAACTAGAAACAACGGATTTAAAATAAGCAGGAAACGGTTTTGTAACGAACGAAGCAAAGTACTTCGTTCACAACCGTGTTGTAAACGTATGGAATGGGCTGCCGTCAGACGTATGTAAACTCAAATACAATAGAATCCATTTAAAAGTCGCCTCGATAAATATTTCATATCAAATCCCCGGTTGTCACTGTTTATCTCGGAATAAAAATTTATCTCGCGGGCCTCTGAAACTTACTCTCATTGCGTAAAATGATTGCGAGTCGCGTCTACACAACCCCTCCCACACGTCTCAGACAGCCCGAGTAAACGTTCACTACTACAACTTTTGACCTGTGACGGGCTGTGGTTCAGTAAGGGCCCTGTCAGTTAGTGACCACCATCGGATTTATATACCAGGGGTCACTGCTGCAGGGGGCATGAAGTGCACGGCGTCCTACTTGGAAGTGCACTACCGCAGTGGATTGAAACGGAGCTGGGGCCTGATTGACTGCTGCCTCCCAAGAAAGCGCCAGGCAAGGCTGCCGCACCACCCGTGAACTTCCACACTGAGCCTACACCAACACTACATTAGACCTCATAACACACACAGATAGCCCCGAGTTAACGGTTACCACTACTACTCTCGACCTGTGACGGGCTGTGGTTCAGTTAGGGTCCTGACAGTTAGTGACCACCATCGGGATTTAAGGTACCAGGGGTCACTGCTGCAGGAGGCATTGAAGTGTAAAGGCGTCCTACATGGAAAGTACACAATCCGCAGTGGATTGAACGGAGCTGGGGCCTGATTGACTGCTGCTGCCTCCCAAGAAAGCGCCAGGCAAGGCTGCCGCACCACCCTTGAACCTCCACACTGTGTTCACACCATTACAAAACACACATAACATGACCTATCTATCAAGCACTAAACCTACCCCCACAAACTAGTAGTAGTTAGCCATAGATTACAGCTTTCAACTTTCCTCACAAATTCCATGCAGTTTTTCTATATTGCATGGTATCACTTCTTTTCCGGCCAGCTTCGGCTGGAGGGATGGGTGGGTGAGGAGGAGCCTTCTACTTCCTATCCTTTCTCTCTTATTATCTAGTTAGTGTAGTGTAGTTAAAGCAAACAGTCTTGTAAGGACCTATCGGTCTGTTGCTGTTTGTGTTTCCTTTGTATTCCTTTGTATTCCTCCTCCTCCTCCTCCTTCTCCTCCTCCTCCTCTACATCTTCCACCTCCTCCTCCCTCTTTCTTCTCCCCCTCCTCCATTCTCTTCTCCTTCTCCTTCTCTTCATTCACGTCTCACTTCTACACCAGATATCAAAGTATTATCTTTCATAACCATTACTATTGTCTAAGTATAAATGATGAGGTAAGGTTTGCGGTGGAACGAATCATAGACAAATAGTAATGATTAATGGAGCGTTTAGTCATTTATCTAGGTTTTAAATAAGTACAGGTAGTTATCTCATGTGTGTAAGTGTGTGTGTGTGTGTGTGTGTGTGTGTGTGTGTGTGTGTGTGTGTGTGTGTGTAGATGGGTGTGTATAGTATTGATAAGAGTGTGATATGATAAGAATGTGATGTGATATATGATTATTAATTAGCTAGATCTCACATTTAATCTTAACTCTTGACGATCACTCTGCCGTTGCCAATTTCCTGTTCCGTTTGCTTTATTGGACGACACTTTCACAACACAGACTCAGGGGAGACGCGCTTTTTCTTTTTCCATCACTTTATGAAATTGCAACAATATCCTTTGGCCATTAAATTTTTCGCTTGGTTCTTTGTGCCACGAATACAGATATATTGGCTGAAATTTACGGCCGGTGGGTGACAGTTTAGGTAGAGTGATGGTTCTTTCATGTGCTTCAGTGCTTGGTCTTCCTTCCTTTCTTCCTTCCTTCTTCCTTCCTCCCTCCCTTCCCTTGCCACGCATGTGAGGCCGGTGGTGCCAGAATTTTGTATCTGGTTCCAAGCAGTACAGGTTGAAATAGGGGAACTGATTTGGTGCTCGTAGAACAGGTTCTTCAAAGTACGGGTAGCATCAATACGGGTCGCAAGCTTTTGGCCATGAGGTACCACGCGAAACGTAATTATATAAATGATATGTGTAATGCAGAAAGAGAGAGAGAGAGAGAGAGAGAGAGAGAGAGAGAGAGAGAGAGAGAGAGAGAGAGAGAGAGAGAGAGAGAGAGAGAGAGGAGAGAGAGAGAGAGAGAGAGAGAGAGAGAGAGAGAGAGAGAGAGAGAGAGAGAGAGAGAGAGAGAGAGAGAGAGAGTCTCGAGCATATGCAATTATTTTGAATCCATTGATGCATGTATGACTATGTATATATGTATGCACATTTACATGCATATGTATGAATGTATGTAATTGTAAAAATAAAATCACATCGGAGAAAGAAAGCAGCAACAGACGTACAATAGGGTCGTGAATGTTATGCATAAAATCAAACTGGGTCGCGATGAAAAAAGTTTGAAGAACACTGCTATAGAGGCTACCACATCATGTTTCTAATCATTTGGTGCCCTTGACACACACACACACACACACACACACACACACACACACACACACACACACACACACACACACCCCACACACACACACAGAGACACACACACCACACACACACACCCCACACACACACACACACACACACACACACACACCACACACACACCCCACACACACACACACCCCACACACACACCCCACACACACACACACACACACACACACACACACACACACACACACACACACACACACACACACACACACACACACACACACACACACACACACACACACACACACACACACACACACACACACACACACACACACACACACACACACACACAAGGTTCCATGCCACTTTAATATGTCTGAGATGATAACCAAATATCATATTTCCAATTCATCAAAAAAAATGCGTTGTCACCATGTTGTCATGTATCTAATTTATTTTTTAAAGTAATCATATAAAGTTGCAGTTCTACGAAGGAAATACGCCCCAGAAATTGAAGAGGACGCATTCTGTCGACTGCGGACTCCTGGATTGTGTTATTTATAGATAGTCCATGAGTTCTCGGAAAAACGTGAAAGGCACACGTATAAAATTTAGTGGCGTCGTGAAGACCTTAATTTTGCAGAGGTTGTCAAGATTCAGCAACAGCCTCGAGTCTTCCACCGCCACTACACTCCACACTTGAGAAATGTGGAAATTCGTGTAGTATTTGAGGAAGCATTTCTCGGACGATAACCCGCGACCTGCCACCCACTGCCGCTCCACGAATCAATCTTATCCAGTGATGGTGAGGAGTGAGGACTGACGGAACTAAATAAGCGAACCAGAGAGAGAGAGAGAGAGAGGGTCGCTCGGTCTTAGATCTTGTGCCATTAGCCGCGCCTCCCCTTCCTCCTCCCTGCCTCCTCCCTGCCTCTTCCCTGCCTCCCTGCCTAGCTCTTCCTATCCCCTGTGGCCACCCTCGTTAGTCGCCCTGATACACCCGACGGAGGGGAGGCAGGAGATGAGACAGGTGGAGTGAGATAAGGAGGAAGGTTGATTTAGAGAAGGTAACAGGAGGATCAGGATGGAATGAAGGAATGTTGAGAAGTTTTATAGTGAGAAATAAATAAGACCCTGGCGCTGATTGAGTTAAAGGAATAACCTACCTTGAAGAAAATAAGAAGAGGAGAAAAATAAATATAAAAAAAGGAGGATATGGGACAAAATATGGGGCAGACTTAAGTTCGAAAAATATTAAGGAAGTGTGAGTAATAATCAATCAATCATTGGGGGCATACGCCGGGGGGCGCGTCGCCTCGCCCACCCTACGACGCCACTCCCGGGGGTCACCACGCGCGAGTTCCCATGCAGGCTCCTTTCCCATACCAAGCAGCTCTCGACAAGAAAAATCAACTTGCCCCAGCCACGAGCCTTGTGGGCGCCCCCTTGGCCTCCTCCACGCCGGATTGTCTCTTACAGATACAACCCGATGGGAAGGATCGTTTTCAGGGTAGCGTGCCACATGCCCATATAGCCGAAGTTGGCGCTGACGGACTATGCAGGTAATAGGCCTCGATTCAGTCTCACGGTGCAATCGCTGATTTGACACGTAATCATCCCAGCGATACCCCATGATTCTGCGAAGACACTTATTACCAAAGGCATTGATTCGTTTCTTCAAGTCACTATTTAGTGTCCATGTCTCACAACCATAGAGTAAGACAGGGATCACAAGCGACTTGAAGATCCGGATCTTTGTCCTTCTGCACAGGTACCGACAACGCCAAATACTCCCGCTGAGCGAGTCCATAACACCGTGGGCTATGCCAATCCGCCGTAAGACTTCTTGACGTGACCCGCCGTCATTATGGACTACCAAGGTATGTAAAACTTTCCAAGATCTCAATGTCCTCGCCACACGCATGAACAGACTGTACTGTTTCATCTAGTAAGTCTCCAAACACCTGGACCTTGGTCTTGAGCCAGGAGACCTCAAGTCCCAAAGGCTTTGCCTCCTCGTGCAGCGCCTCGAGAGCCATCACCAGGACCTCCAGCGACTCAGCAAAGATTACTGCATCATCGGCAAAAACAAGATCAGTGATCTTGGTGTTGCCGACGGATGCTCCACAATCACTTTGATCTATAACCTTGTCCAATACCCAGTCCATACAAGCGTTGAAAAGTGATGGGGCAAGGACGCACCCTTGCCTCACTCCTGTATTCACAGGAAAGAAGCTGGATACACCTGCCCCACACTTCACAGCACTCTCAGTCCCAGAATACAGACCAGTTATCAAACCAATAGTCCTTGCAGGAATCCCTCGAAGTCGCAGAAGATCCCAAAGTGACTCACGATGCACTGAGTCAAACGCCTTCTTGAGATCAACATAGGCTGCAAGCATCCCCTGTCGAAACTCACGTCGGCGTTCCACGTAATAATTTGAGTAATATGAACAGTGTAAATATGAAGAGTATAGAAAATGCAAACTGAGGCAAGGTTGGGAAAAGGAGGAAAAAAAGGAAAATACGAGACAAACTAAAAGCAGAGAAAAGTTGGACAAATATAAATTTAGTGTGAATGATAAGACAAATGTAAATATGAAGGAGTTTAGAAAATGCAAACTGAGGCAAGGTGAAAACAGGAAAATACGAGGCATGCTCAGGTGCCCCAAGTTGCCTGGTCGCTAATGAGAGAGGTGAGAAGAGGTGAGGTGAGAAGGTTTGGGGTGAGGAGAGGCGCGACGGAAAAGCAGAGCAGCGAAAGGACGAGGACTTCTTTTTGGAGACTACTTTGAGCCTCACTTCAACCCCTCAACTTTGGGTCAACGAAAAGTGAAAAGAAGACAAATGTGAACTCCAAACGCTATCGGATGAAAAGCAAAGAAGATATTTGATTTACCGGAATTCAGATTTGTACATGGAAGATTTTGGAACATGGATTTATGGAACATTATATATTTTGAGTGTTAGTAGAAAGAAAAACAACTGTATTATGAACAAAATTTCGTAAACAGTGATGAAGTAAAAACATAATAGCTCAATAGAGAAAAAATATATGATCATTGATATAAATAGGCACTAGAAAAGTATTAGTAATAAACTTTAAACCAAATATTTTCAATAATTCCAACCTTGTGTAGAAATAGAATACCTTTACTTTTTTCGTCAACTATCACTGAACGAATCGAATATGAAACATTGGGAGTGTGAAAGCAAACTATTCTGTCTCTTGCGATGAATGAAAAACTGAAACATGGAGAGAGTGAGAAAAAATCAAGAGAAAAAAAGCACATAAATAAAGTGTAAAGTGTCAGGAGTCGAGAAAACCTTTTACATTCTCGACTCAAGAAAAAGAAAAAATTTGGACGCTTTTGTCTGACGTTTGTATATTGAGAAAAAACTGAAGAGCCTGGAGTTGTGTGAGAGAGAGAGAGAGAGAGAGAGAGAGAGAGAGAGAGAGAGAGAGAGAGAGAGAGAGAGAGAGAGAGAGAGAGAGAGAGAGAGAGAGAGAGAGAGAGAGAGAGAGAGAGAGAGAGAGAGAGAGAGAGAGAGAGAGAGAGAGACGAGAGAGAGAGAGAGAGAGAGAGAGAGAGAGAGAGAGAGAGAGAGAGAGAGAGAGTGTGTGTGGGGGGGGTGTACAGGAGGAAAAAGTATTGGTAGGCACCTGGCACACAGTGAAGAATGGAAGAAACGAATGAAGGGAGAAAATGAAATCCATTTGCATATGAATTCTTTCTAACTGAATAACTACCAAAAGTTTTCGAATCTAAGTGACTCTCTAACAATAGGCCTTCACAACTAAGGACCAATAACAACAGCTACAACAACAAGAACTACAACAATAACAATTACTTAAGTTACATTTCTCCACCACCACCATCTTTACTTCAACCTCACACCACACTTAATCACTTTTCACTTTTCTTTAATTATTCCATTGCGTGTGTGTGTGTTGTATTCATCTAGTTGTATTTTCATCTAGTTGTATTTTACAGGGCCTGAGCTACACTCGTATGGTCCCATCTCCATATCAACATTTTATCATTCATCCATAGTACTTAGTGTTGGCCGAAAGCTACACCCTGGGAAGCGGGTCAAAAATCCCCGGCTAACACCCGGTACCCAATCACTGCTGGGTGGACAGGGGCTCGGGTTTTAAGAAGACCACCCATCTATCATCGCTCCGGCCGAGGATCGAACCCGGGACTTCTCGGCTGTGAGCCGAGCGTGGGTGGTGTAGTGATTAGTGTGAGAGTAGTGAGGTGAGGAGTAGTGTAGTGGTTAGTGTGTAGTGTGTGACTATGTGTGTGTGTGTGCGTCATAATAGGTGCTCCATTTCCAATCAAAAATATATCAATGTATTTCTTCCTATCGATATTTTTACTTTATTTTCTATTATATTCCCCTTCCCTTCCCTCTTTGGCGTGTGATGTGATGGTATCTGAGGGAGAGGAGGAGGAGGAGGGGGGAGGAGGAAGAAATGGAATGGTGCTGTGTATTATGTGTGGGTGTGAATGGGTGGATCTCTCTCTCTCTCTCTCTCTCTCTCTCTCTCCTCTCTCTCTCTCTCTCTCTCCTCCTCTCTCTCTCTCTCTCTCTCTCTCTCTCTCTCTCTCTCTCTCTCTCTCTCTCTCTCTCTCTCTCTCTCTCTCTCTCTCTCTCTCTCTCTCTCCCGTTCCTTCGTCTTACTGTATTAAATATTTCATGTGTTTTCTGTCGCGTGTGTTGATTTATTTCATGTTTGTGTTCCAGGAATGAGGTGAAATATTTTATCTTCAAATTCCCTGCACTATCCACAACTCCCTTTCCTTACTCCGTCTTTACTCCATTATCTATTCTCTTTCCTCTCCCATCACTCTCCTTCGCTTTTATCTCCTTTATATATCTACCTTATCTCATATGCCACCACTGTCCTATTTATTTCTGTCTCATCTTCACTCTTATCTCCTCTCCCAGCACTGTCCTCCGCTCTTATCTCCTTTATATCTCTATCTTATCTCATATACCACCACTGTCCTCTTTATCTCTGTCTCATCATCACTCTTATCTCCTCTTCTTGTACTGTCCAACACTGTATCGCTGTTCTGTCTCCGGTATCTTTCCTCTCCCATCACTGTAATTCATCTTATTTCCATTCCATATGCGCCCTTACACATCTTCCATCCCTGTTCTCCATCTTATCTACAGTATGTTGCATCCTATCTTCCCTCCCATCCCTGTTCTTATCCCCGCTGTCTCCTAAACCACCTATTTATTATCGTCTTCTAGTACTACCTTTTGCATCTCGATATTCCGTACTCTCCCACCCCATTTTCACCTTTTGTAGTATGAAATGGAAATAAGGAACTCGAAAAACATTATCTGTATGGATTTCTAGACATTAGGACATTTTTTTAGCACAATTTCAATCGATAACAGAGATATATTTAATGAATGCCTTTATTTTTCGCTCGTGTTTCCGGTTGGTGGGGTAGAAATATATACTTTTCATTAATGTATTATTTCAGTCCACAGGCAAATCCAGGATAACTAATTTCAGTCATAGATACTTTTTAGAATGTGAATATTTGATGAATCTTTGTTTGACGACTCTCTCTCTCTCTCTCTCTCTCTCTCTCTCTCTCTCTCTCTCTCTCTCTCTCTCTCTCTCTCTCTCTCTCTCTCTCTCTCTCTCTCTCCTAAAAAAATCAAAGTTCGATGTGCAATATGGAAAGAGAGAGAGAGAAAGAGAGAGAGAGAGAGAGAGAGAGAGAGAGAGAGAGAGAGAGAGAGAGAGAGAGAGAGAGAGAGAGAGAGAGAGAGAGAGAGAGATGACAAGAAAACAAAAGAGAACGACACAAACAAACCTACAAACAGACAGTAGGGGACAGATAGATAGAAATAGAGCATCAGACAGACAGACAAAAATTGACTGACACAGACAAAAAAAGGAAGAAAACATATCCCTTCCATTGGTGCATCATATTTCTAGACTTTTTTTCTTTTTTCCCCCATCCTTTGATTAGACCTTTGGCAAAAACCTACTGACGGAAAGAGAGAAGACGGAGGTTGATGGAGCTATAACTCACCTGTATTGGAACCTCCCTCGCTGCGCTGCTACCCGGAACCCACACCACACATCTTCCTTGCCACGTCTCTGTGTCTGTGATCCTATTTTTTGTCCCGTCGTCATTGTCGTGGTGAGCGTCGGGGAAGGAGATGGAGGCGTACACTCTCAGAAATGGGGGGTACATTAAGGGTCGAATTGTTACATCGCACCATCACTACCCTTTTTAAACCCTATGTCCAGGCTGGAGGGTAGATGCTGCCGATTATACCCTTCATCTACCCTTTATCTACCCTTTTTAGACGAGAGGGATGCAAAAGGGTATATTTGCGTCGATCCGAAAGGGTATATTTGTAAGGGTAGAAAAAGGGTAGCAGTATTTCATCACTACAAATACCCTTTTTCTACCCTTTTCCTACCCTTCTTTTATAAGAGTGTACGTAAATGAGGCGCGGCGTGGTGGTTGAGATACATAGGAATACATAGGAAGAACAGATACCAGGAAATCTATAACTTTTGGTCTATAACAAGGGTATCTTCTGCACTACATACTACTAACTAGCAAGCTACATGTAAGACAATAGATGGCAAAGGATACCATGCCCTTAAATAGGAATAGGATAGGAGATGG